>LPNX010050511.1:230241-242559 GCA_001517045.1 Pseudotsuga menziesii
TCTTTTACAAACTGGAGAGAATTTTAAAAGAAGAATAGAGATTATTTCCATAAACCCTAACCTAGATTTCCTTAAGCCATTGAAATAATTTTAAACTCTTGTGACAGTAATTGAACTTAACGAAATAATAGTACATAAATCATTATTATAAAAGTTAAATAGGGTGTAAACCCTAGCTCATATTTCTCAGCAAAATCTACCTGTATTCTTTATATACATTAGTAACCTAGAATAAACCATAAGATTAGTTCTTTTTAACCATTAAAAGAACCAACTAAATTCATTATACAGAAATGAAATACAATAATGAATAACATATACAAAATGTATACTTATAAAAGAAACTGTTTCTTTTTATTTTACTAACAAGGTGTACCTGTGAAAGTGAAAGACAGGGTTAAAATCCCTTATAATTATTACAATTACAAATGTCAATACATTGAAGTAATAAACCAAATTTATTGAATTATGTAACCATTAAGTAACCAAGTTATGATAAATTACTTACAGTCTTTTAAGGACAAACAAATAGACAGTGTAATTATTATAAACTAGAATTTCCACAATGCCTTGTAATCCTAGTTAATAGTTAACAAAATAAGTAATAAAAATTCTTAAAAACTAAATAGAATAATTTGTTTTAAAACGAGGGTTTCCACGGGATAAACCCTATCTCGTAAACTGTGAGCAAAAAAGAGTAAGGATTACAACTAAACAATGACTATATGTATCAGTCTTAAGAACTATAATCATAAACTTTTACAGAGTACTTAATTCAGGGCGCAAAAACCTCACTTATAGTCAAGAAGGGTAAAATCCCTGTATTTACACAAAGCATAATATTAAACATCTAATAAACCAAAACAAGCTTGAAGACAAAACTGTCTTTACAAAATAACTATTAATTTAAACAAACCATAAGCTAAACATCAAAAAACTATTTACATTTCTCAGTTAAAACTGAGTCTACCCATCGACTAGTGAGGGTTCGAACTGTGTAAATCAACACATGAATTGTAAATAAATCAAACCACATAAGTTATGGCGAGTTGAGGAAGGTTTCCCCAAACCCTGGGTGATTCCAAATGACCACCTTGTTACAAGTAGGGTGAAAACCCAACACATGGACCACAGGGCTTACCCGAACTAAGCCACGAGCCACGACATCCAAAGAATGACTGCATACTTCCTCGACCATGAATGCATATAATGGTGAGCACCTTCAAGGAGTTAAAAGACGAAGGTCAGAACTTAAAATAACTTAAGATTCATTTTATGCTACTGTAACAACAAAAACACTTGTTGGAAAGTAATTGAACACTAAAATCATTATTTACCTGTCATTAGAAGCAACGAACAATATCGTAAACATTTTGTCTCCAACAGGATTTACAAACTTTAGACCCAACAGTCTGTAAATACTGAACCTCACGTAGACAGTGAGCCATGAGGACATCAGAAGAAAATTGGAGCAGACAGTGAGCCATGAGGACAGCGAAAAGAAAACTGGAGCAGATAGCAAGCCAAGGGCCAAAGATTGCAGAGTGAGAACTCATAGCCACTAAGAATGGCTTAAAAACCAAACTCAGAGGTAAAGGCAATGCTAACCCAAGACTCGAGACAACTGGAGCAGAAGAGGACCAACGTCCGCCATGAAATCCAAGCAGAGCAACCTCAAGGGGAAGTGTGAACTGCGGAGGAGAAATGAAAAGGGTTAGGGTTACGGTGCCTCTTATATCTTCCACACTTGGTTAGGAGAATACCATGTGGTTATGTAAATCAAAAACATGCAATGGATCATTTTTCTATAGTGCTTGCATAAAATGATATCCATTTATTTAATCATTTGGAACGAGGGGTAAACTATATCATCAACCAAATAATTGCCTTGCAAATCAATTATACCACGCACCATATCATATGCTAGTTTAATATTATAATATCAACGATATGATTACATTGACCTAGGAAGTAGTGACACCTTTAAACCATGGTAAATGCCAAAATTGTTCATGCATAAGACTCATTTCACCATTTATCCTTATGTTTATTATATTGTAACATCACAAATACGATTTGGTTGGTAACATTTCTTTTCTCTAAACATTGACCTTGTTTTGGATAGATACCATATGTTATGGGAGAGCTCAAGCTAACAACTATAGTTATCCTATGTAAAAATGCATACTTAATCTTTTATAAAAAGACAATTCAAGTTATAACTTTTTTTAAATGGTATAATGTAATAGTTTGGAGAATCATAAACTCTAATTTAAACATGTTTATGACCTGGAACTAATTATAGACTGAATGTCTATCAAACATAATAGATTATGCATGTTTAGAAGACTTATAGGAACTAATAAGCCAAATGGTAACAAAACTATGAAGAGGACAAAGCGTATTGTAAGAACACTTTTATGAAATTCTGTTACATAGTTCAAAGCGATGAAACTTTGGTGGATTGTGGTTATGAATCAACTTGGTAATTACTAAAGATTCACCATGTCTATTGGGTATTAAAGTAGTTATATAATTAAACCAAATAACTAGAAATTCGACTTGTTTCAAAAGCATCAATCTCAGAAAAACTGTTTGTAGACAGTAATTTAATTCAAGAGAAGTATCATAGAAAATTTAAGAAATTGAATAGGAATGATCCTACTTGAGTCCAGAAATGATTAGAACCAGATGGTTCGGCATGAAGTTAAAAAGTATAGGCAAACATTGATTTCATGTGAGAAGGCTTTATGGTTTTTGTTTGTACAAATCAAACTTGTAACGACAAGAAGGTTAAAGGCTATAAGTTTCCTCGTAGAAGCGAAATGTGGAATAGTTGTTACACAGATAAGATAATATATTATTGTTTACATACTGACAAATCAACCATTATAACATTGCAAGTTATGCACACTAAAGTAGAAGTACTTTGTAGCTGAGATTATAATTCTTAGAGTCGCAAACGTATCTTACTGTCGCTACGTACTTCTGAACTTTATTACAAGAAAAACTGAAGGAATCCAAATGGTTTTACCTCATGGAAGCTATTTAGAATTTAGTAGCTTAATTTACTAAGCTTTATAATTGCAAATAAAACACTGCTGGATACTTTAATAATTTCTAAAACGTACTCGTTCGATCATACCTGTAAACCTTCAAGAACTAGTAATCTTCTATGTTAGCACAATTGCTAAGTAAGCCCCAGATTCAAAAGTTATATTCCACCTACTTGACATGAAGAGACTCATCAGTAAACTAAAATAAAACAATAAGCAAGTAAATATGATTCCTGTTACAAATTGAACTGTTGAGTTAACAGAATTAAGATTTTGTAAAACTAATCACTTGATTGTTTCTTTTATTGCTAACCTTTAGTTGTTAGTATACCATAGGTTTTAGCATTTTTTGTTATCTCAAAATTTTAAACTTTTGTGAAAATTTGGGGTTTTGACAAAGGATCTCTTCTTGGGTCTAACTTTCAAAAAATTATGATATCCATATTTAAAATGTCTATCATTTCTATTCTAATTTGCATAACTTTTCTATCTTCCTTGAGATGCTTTCAAATCATGTTTGATTGTAACCATCCAATCTTCCATGTCCTTTAGTAGTTCTAGTACAATAATCATTTTTTTCTGTTGAATAATCCGAACAAATAGGAGTATTACACTTCCTTCATACAATTCCTTAAAAGGGCTCACATTTAGAGAGGAATGATACCCATTATTATAAGCAAACTCTTCAAAGTGTAAATAATCCTCCCACTTGGATGGTTGATCCATCGCATACATTATTAACATATCCTCAATCGCCTTATTGAATATTGATATCTAACCATCTATCAAAGGATGGTATGTTGCACTCATGTTCTTATTTGGGCCAAGTCCTTCGAACAATCCTTTCCAAAAGTTGGAAGTTAAACTTTGCATCTATGACCGACACTATATATTTTGGAATTCCATGCAGTATGGAAGCCTCTTTCATATAGATGTCTACAATGTTAGTATTCTTATGAGTTGTTTTCACTAGAATAAAGTGTGCAACTTTAGTTAACTTTTCCATAACCACCACTATGCCATCATTCAATAGTCTTGTCTTAGGAAATTTATGATGAAATCTATCATCACTACATCCCACTTCCATTTAGGTATTGTTAATGGATGCAACAAACCAGCTGGATATCAATGCTCCACTTTAACCTTCTGACATTCCATGCATCTATCTATGTATTTTGTAACATCAAGGCTTCATTCTTTTCCAATAGTGTTTCTTCCTCATAGATACTACTGCCTTCCGATAACTTGAATGAATAACATAAAGTACACTATGCATCTCCTTCAGAACCATATTCCTTATATACCTAGATTTTGGAACATAAAATCAGTCCTTATCCACGAGGATTTCGTTCTCTTCCAGCCTATACTTATAAAACTTTTTTGTTACCTTTTGCTGCTGCAATCCATCTCTTACCTACTGGTAATTCTCATTTTTAACATCGAGTTCAATGATATTATCTTTCAGTTATGATGTACTAGTACTTATATATGCTATGTGCATCACATGTATCTTCATACTGAGAGCATAAAATACCTTTTCTCCTTTCCTTTAATGTGCTTGATATCAAAGTCATATTCACACAGCAATTCCATCCACCTTCTATGTCTTGCATTCAAGGTAGGTTGCTCAAACAAATACTTTAAACCATCATGATCAATCCATAATTCAAACTTCTTACCCACTATGTAGCACATCCACATCTTCCAGGCATGAATAATGGATTCAAGCTCCAGATCATGAGTGGCATATTTTTTTTCATGTTCTTTCAACTTTCTTGATTAATAACTAATTACATGACCATTCCAAGTTAGTACTCCACCAATGCATTGCTTACACGCATTGATGCATACTACAAATATTTCATTAGGATCTACAATATTCAAAAATGGTGCACTGGTAAGCATCTTCTTGAGTCTCTGAAAACTTTCTTCACACTTGGAAGTACATTCAAACCTCACACCCCTCTTTTGTAAAGATGTAATAGGATGACCTAACTTTGAGAAACATTAAATGAATATTCGGTAGAAAACACATTATACAACCTAAGAATAAATCTAAATAGTTCTCATTTTTTTAAAGGGTGCATTTAGTGGCTATTTTTAACCCGAATCAAAAAATGGTGCTACCAGGATCACACCATTTTTTTCAGGGATAAGATTACAAAATTTTGGATACCCATCAACTATTTTTTTTTTAAACACATAAAAAGACCAATATTCATTACAAATGTATAATGTTTAAAAAAAATACATCAAATTGATTTTTTTAAACAAACAAATTAAAAATAACTATTCAAATTTAAAGAAACAAACTATTTAAAAAATATTAAAATTTTTAAAAAATTATTAATTAAAAAAATTAAAATAAATAAAATAATAATTTCCACTACACCCCCTCTGCTCCCTTTCCACCTCACCCCTCCACCATATTCTCCCCTCACTTCCCCCTTCCTCTCCCCTCCACTCCCCCACACCCTCACCTCCCTTCCCTCACCCTCTCGTTCCCCCTCCCTCCACTCTACCTTTCCCTCGACCACCCTCACTTGCCTGCTGATGTTCCCATCGAGCAATGACTCAATAATGGAAATTGATTCATTTCTTAATGGTCGTAATGACGGGAGAGGGAGGGTGTCCAAGGGTGGGGTGGGCTGGAGTGGAGGGAGGGGGTGCAAGGGGTCACGTGAGGAGGCAGTGGGGAGGCAAAAGGGAGGGGGTAGTGAGGTGAGGGGAAGGGAAGGTATGGTGGGGATGAGAAATGAAGGGGGTGGGGGTTGGGGAGGCAATGCAAGAGAGGTGTATTTTGGCATCGGGGTAGGGGTGTGGCATGTGGGTTTTTTTATTTTTTATTTATTTTTTATAATTTTGTAAAAAAAAAAGTATTTTTATTTTTTTTAGTAAATTTAATAATAAATTTTTATAATAGAAATTTCATTTTTATAATTAAACTTTTCATTTTTGAAATAAATTTTTTATTTTTTTAACCTTTTTATTTCATTTTATAAAAATTCATTGTTTTAATAAGAATTACAATTTTTTAATATATATTTTTTTAATTTTAATTGGAAAAATTCATTCATATTCATATTCATATTCATATTCATATTCTTATTATGTTTTTTTTTTTTAATTTATAATATTTTTTTAACATATATATTTTTAATATATTTTTAAAGTCTTGCTATATTGTTTAAATATATAAATTTTTATTTGTTTTTTATGTTTTTATAAAAAATTATAAAAAAAAATTAAAAACGGGGAGAGGGGAAATTCATGGCCATGAAGATGGGAGGCCCTATTTTTTAAGGCCATGATTTAAAAATGGTTGTAATGTTAGCACTACTTTTCTATTTAAAGGTTGATTTGAATATTTTTCTACCAATGATATTGATCATTAAGTCCATGCTTTCAAACAAGTTATACTTTTATCCTTTCAAAAAACCAATGTACTACTCGTAGCATTAGAGTTATATTCAATGGTTTCTTTTAAAGCTATTGTTAGAAACAATATGGGGTTTTAAGGCAATGGTCGTATTTTTAACCTTGAAACAAAAAAGGGTGCTACTAGTAGCATCATGTTTCGATTTGAAAGTTGATTCTTGGTGTTTTTGACACAAAAAATGGATTTTAAGCTAGAGTTCTCATTGTGAGTATAGAGTACTCGCCAGGTTGTATAGTGTGTTAGTACCCTTCCAAAATCCATAAAAGATATTACTTTTGGTACATTCTTTGGTGTCTACCATTCCATTATATCTCTTATCTTTTTCAGGATCCACTGATATTCCTTCTTCTGATATGATGTGCCCCAAGTAGTGGATTCTACTTTGATAGAATGAACACTTAACTTAGCATACAACTAATGTTATTTGAGTACTTGTATCACCAATCTTATATTCTCTTCAAGTTATTCTTTTAACTTGGAATAAATAAGGATGCCATCCAAGAATAAAATTACAAACTTATCCAAATAATTTTTAAAAAATCCATTCATTAAACACATGAATGATACCGATGCATTTGTCAATCCAAAAGGTACCATTGTAATCTCATAATGACCATACATGGTCCTAAATTTTGTCTTACCAATGTATTCATTCTTGATTTTGACTTGGTGATATCTAGATCTCATATATATATTTGAGAATACTTTGGCTCCTCTCAACTGATCTAGCAAGTCATCAATCCATGGAAAGGGATATTTGTTTCTAATTGTTTCTTTGTTGAGTCGTATGTAATCTAAATAGAGTCTTAAATTTTCATCTTTCTTCTTCACAAACAACACGAGATCTCCCTGTTATCACCTAAAAATGGTTCACTGCCTCATCTGCCCCATTACATGGTTCATTTGTCCATTTTCCTACCATATTTCCATCAAAAACCCATAAAACCATGCAAAAAGACTCCAAAAGGCTTAAAATGCCTCCAAAAGGCCATAAAACCTTCTTTTTAGCTAAAAATATCCAAAATTCCTCCAAAAAAGTAAAAATATCCAAAAAGGAATAGAAAATATAAAATAATGAGGAAATGAGGAAAAAACCCTAAATAGCTGAAACCCTAACCCTAAAACCGCATGGTTTTCAATTATAAATAAGGGGTGGAAACCCCTTATTCCATATCTACAATCATAAGCATCCTGCCTCTGCCAAATTGCTTGTGAAACCATAGCTCACCATTGAAGCTACTTTCACCGTGAAACCATAGCTCACCATTGAAGCTACTTTCACCGTAAGAGCCCTTTTTGGCCCATTTCCACCATTGGAGAAAGTGAAGAAGCAGCTTGAAGCTCGGAGCCACCGACATCGGACCAACGCAACGGACTTCACCAACCTCCACATTGGAGGTAACATCAATAAAGATCATTATTCACTATTTACTGCTTTCTTTTTATGTTATTTACTTTCTACTGTTTTGTTTAATGCACTTGTTTAGATTTAATTCTCATTATTGTTTAGCATCTTTTTATTTCAAGTCATAGCTTTTAATTCATAAATCATTAAACTACTACTAAGGAATCCATTGTCCTTAGTAGGTACTCATTCGTACAAGCTAGGGCGAAAACCCTAGCTACAGTTTTGGCGACTCCGCTGGCTTTTTTAGTCATTTTATTTTCCGTTTTTTTCCCTTTCGGCTGTCGCTTTTCGGCCGCCGCCGACTGCGACTGTCAGCCCCATAACCGCGTCCCGACCGCGACTGTTGCCTTCAAACTCGCGGTCCGACCGCCGTTGTTAGCTAAAAACCTGCGTCCCGACCGCGACTGTTGCCTTCCAACCCGCGGTCCGACCGCCGCTGTTAGCCCAAAAACCGCGATCTGAGCGCGACTGTTTCGTCCAAACCCGCGGTCCGACCGCCGCTGTTAGCCCAAAAACCGCGATCTGAGCGCGACTGTTTCGTCCAAACCCGCGGTCCGACCGCCGCTGTCAACCAAAAAACCGCGATCTGAGCACGCCTGTTTCGTCTAAACCCGCGGCCTGATTGCTGCAATTTTTTGCTGTTTTTGACACCAGCCCCTTTGCTGCCCTATTTCCTGCAGTCCTACAGCCTTTTCTGCACCATTATTCTTGTTATCTTTTTACAGCATTGTTTTAAAAAAAAATTAGCATTCTTTATTCCAATAATTTGGCATGATAAAAGTTTTTTAATTCAGCATTATTGATATTTACGAAGTCGCCCTAGCACTTCTTTTCTGGGTTTATAACTTCACAAGCACACACTCTGTCATCTAAATCAAGTGAGACCTAAAAAACTACTTAACTCAACCAACACTTTAACCCCACTTGGGGAACATAAAAGAACTTGTGTATTTAGGTATGATCAAGGGGATAGGCTTCCAATAACACCCCTTGATTATTTACACTTGAGACATAGCTGTTGTCCTTTAGGGTACCAAAATCCCGTAGTATTTTTTGACACGGTCACAACCAGATTATCAGAAGGCCTCTCCCTTAGGAGGGTTGAAGTCGTGAGATTGGTTCCGGAGGTCTGAGTGGAATACCGAACTCCATTCAGTAACTGAAGGGCTACCTTTCACAGTTCTCGGAATATCCCTCTATAGGGAATATTGCGGTTAAAGGACCAAGTGGCAGATTTACCTTTCTGGACGTGTCATGAACGGGGTATCTTAGTTGCCATTCTTCTAGGATTTGACTACCCGGTGTCCCTCCCGGTAGGGGGATACTTTAGCCACTTGACTTTCCTCTTCATATTGTCTGACTTGGATTTCATCACCTTGCAGAGGATATGTCTAGTTGAGTCATAATACTACTAGTTAGGTATTTGCATGCTCCCTTACCTCCTTTTGGTTTAGTGAGTCCACCATTTTTCATTTTTGTAGGAAACCTGCTATTTTTTGGTATTTTGACCATTTCTGTTGATACTCCACCTATTGTAGCACACAGTTACAGTGGGTGTTTTGAGGTGTTGTTGGCCTGAGCGCCCCATTTGTTGAAGCTCTCCTTCTGCACACTCGGTTGCATTAGATTTTTTTGAGCTATTTTGTAGTTAGTTCAACCCACACATATTTGACATCATTTTATCACCATTGCTTCCCCGAGACATTCTCGGCGCCTCCGAGGCAAGTCCCCACAGCACGGATCACTTGATACCACTCATCGTAGATCTCGAGCCTTGTCACTTGACTCCACTCGTCAGCGGCATAGGACTCTGTCACCAGACTCTGACGCCCCTTATTTTACATCATACTCGGAGCCTGAATCCGAGAACACCCTTTACACCGCCCCTACTAGCCCCATGGCCGGCGTGAATCCCACTCCCTTAATGGGAGGGACCATTGGTGGCACATCCACCACGACACCCAGTACCTCACCTACTTTGGGTATGCAGTCCACGGGGGCCCCCTCTACTGTCCCCCTCACAGTACCGATTCCCGTAGCAGGAATACCGGTCCCCACTCCATTAGTGACTCATACCATCTCTGGGGGTGCAGGTCCGTCCTATTCCACCATAGTTCCCCCACTTGGGGGCAACCTCCCTCACATGAATCCTCCACTTGGGGGCATCGGCCCCAACTTGATCCAACCCACAACCGTGTCACACCCTTCGTCAAGTTTGCCATACATGGCTAGCCTCAATCTACCTGACCTAGCCAGATTAACCAACGAACCCATCCGGCACAACCCTGTGTGGCCTCACATGCCCACCAAGCTCCCCTCGGACATCCCTAAGTTCGAGGGCAAGGCAGGTGAAGACCCACAGAACCATATCATGTCCTTCCATCTATGGTGTTCCTCCAACTCCATAGTAGACGACTCCATTCGCCTTCGTTTAGTACAGCGCACTTTCACTGGCTTTGCTGCCAAATGGTATATCGAGCTACCCCATGGAACCCATGCCACCTTCACGTCCCTGGCCTCGACCTTCCTCCAGTTCTTCCAGTTACCTGTCCGCTATGACGCAGGCGTGGAGATCCTCCTATCTTGCCGGCAGAACACGGCTACCCATATCACAGACCACATTCACGAATGGCGGCGACGCCGTAGCCTATGCAAAATCAAGTTAGATGACCAGATCTTCCTCGATTGGTTCCTCAAATCCCTCCTTCCGCTCATTGCTAAGGATGTGGCAGCCGAACGACCCCAGTCGGAGGAAGAGGCTATCCTTAAAGCCCAGCAGTTTGATCTCATTTACGCCCAGTCGGGTTACCTTTATACCATCATACCTGATGCCCCCCGCAGCGATCCCTCCCAGCACGATGCACCGGGGGCATCCCACGCTGCCGACGGCATCATTGGCCGTCTCTCTTCGCAGCCTCAACCATTTTCCGTAGCCCGTCCTCCCCCTGGCCCTGAACCTTCGCGGGCTACATCCCAGTTTGGAGCAACCAACTCGTATGCTCAAATGCCACATCAACACCATTCCCATGGACCCTCCTGTCCACCTCAGTGTTTCGGCCATATAACTTCCTCTTACGCCCCCCCGATCGCACCCTAGCCCTACTATCATCAGCAGGCTGCATCAGCTCTTGCGCCACCACAAGCCCAACCTCATTATTATCAGCCACAGCCAACCCCTGCGGCAAACCCACAACCCGCTCCACAGCACTATCAACAACCCCCCCAAGTAACTGCACCAGCGCAGCCTCCACCTCCATATTATCCACCGCAGCCTGCTCCAGTACCTGCGCAAACTCAGAATCCACCTACTACCCAAGGGCAGGTTTACGCCCAAGAAAACCTGCCGCAAAACCAAAACAACCAACGCAACCAGGATCAACAAAACCGCGGCAGAGGCCGAAATCATGGGAACAACCAACAGACCGAGCAAGCTGGTCAACACCCTAATCCCCCTGCTAATAATAACGCGGCCCCTACCAACCAAAACCCTGATCGCTCGCCCAGGCAGGCTAAAAACCCTAATTTGTGAACGAACTATCCTTGTTCTGTTTGCGGGGTCTATGGCCACTACACCCATTTTTGTCCACTTATGGAGTGAGTCCAACAACTTTTGGCTGCTGATAGACTACGCCAAGGACAGGCGGCTCCTCAAGCACCACCCAATCCCCCACAACCTCAGCAGCCACCTTTGGTGCTACAAAACCCCTTACCAAACCAAGGCTTAGTGAGCACTGAACCATTGGCTCCACCTCCAGCTAATGCGCCCATCCAACACATCACTTACGCAGCTCCTGATCAACCCATATTTGACTCAGGTACCCACCATCTGTTGATGATGTCCTCTGATGAGGTCAACCTCCAGACTCAGCGGAACCAATACGGCTCCACCCCGGAAGCCCCTCCTGCCAATAACCCCGCTAACGCTCATCCCACTGATCAAGCGTTACATATACCTCCACCTCCACTCGATGGAGCTCCCAAAACAACCCGTTTCCCACTTCGCCGTATCAACAACAACCCCAATGCACGGGATGCGTCTAACTACAACATTGTAGATGATTTAGCCCAATCCCCCGCAGCCATGTCTGCTTTGGAAGTCTTAAAAAACTTCCCTTCGCAGCGTAAGACTTTACTCTCAGCCATTGGAGCTATCGATCCAACTGATTCGAAGTTAATGGCATTTGATTTGGACCAATCCGAACCCCGCTTGCCTTCCAATATATCATTCCAAGTTTCTGTTTCCATCCGAAATTTTGTCGTCCATAGATGCATTATTGGTGAAGGTGCCTCTACATGTGTCATGCCCGTCTCCATCTGGCAGAAAATGGGATCCCCCCTTCTCCAGCAGTCCTCTACTGCGTTGCGAGCCTATGACGGCCGTTCAGCTCAACCACATGGCCTATTGACCAATGTCC
>LPNX010050511.1:242938-270438 GCA_001517045.1 Pseudotsuga menziesii
TCTACTAATCAAACACCTTTGTTTCCTAAACCCCCTTTGGTACCTAGTCACATTGGTGCTACACCCATTCATACCATTCCGTTCCTCTTCCCTCCCTCAGGAGTGGCTAGCGCCCCGGTCATGGCTACCCTCAACCTCCCCAGGTTAACCTTAGGATTACCCATTTGGTATCTTTCACCTCTCGTTCGTCCCCCAACAACGGATGTCGTCCTGCAACTAGTGCAACCCATTGTCACTACTAGTCAACCACCTCCCGGTGTTGCTACCCCGTCATCCTCCACGAAACCCCCCCCTCTTCTTCCCAAACCCACTGGGGGCAGAGGCCCCCAACCTTACACTGCTGTCCCACCCGCTAAGACAGTCAAAAACCCCCCTGTGTTTCGTGCTCCTCCCAAATGCGCGCTATGCGATGACTTGGGCCATGCGACCCACCTATGTCCTCAGTTACCAGCATTAAAAGAGTACATGCGAATGCTCGATGACGACCCCACCATCCCGGTTGTCCATCTAGATCCAACCCCTACACCTTGCGACAAATCCCTGCGCACTAACCACTCCTGTGCCTTATGCGATGTTTACGGGCATTACTCCCATCACTGTCCCGATCTCCTCGAGTTCAAGCTAGCTCTATTTGATATGAACAATCCGAAACTTGAGACGGCACCACTCGTTATTGAGGAAATCCATTCCCCAGTCTCTTCCCCTTTCGAAGAGGTTAATACCACTCTCTTTGAGATGAACAATCTGGATCTCGAGATGGCATGCCTCACCATTAAGGACATCCATTTCCCGGTCTCTCCCCCTTCCGGAAAGGTCAATCCCGTTCTTTTTGAGATGACCCATTTAGATCTTGAAACGACATCACCCACCATTGTGGAGATCCACCCCCCGGACTCTTCCTCTTCCGAAGAGATTAATACCATATATATGATCTCTTCCGTCACTACACCCCCGTCAATCGATTTGACGAGCCACACATTCCGTACGGATGAAGAAATTCTCGAAGCTCTCACTACCCCGGATTATCCTTGGGATGACATGCACCATCGTTCCTACTTCCTCCCAGACGAACCTTCCTCTAACATTGCTACCCAATTTGCAGTCGAGTCCAAATACTTCCTTCCCCCCAAGGTCGACTGGTTCAAAGACCCTATTCCTGCCCCTGACGCCTTCGAAGAGGGTAACATGGCCAACATCTCACCTGTCATTAAAATTGATATCGCTGCCCCCGGCGGCACCCCCGAACTCATCACTTTAGGAGCATCTTGCACTGAGCAGGAGGTTGAGGAATACAAAGCACTCTTCAAATAATTTCGTGATGTCTTTGCCTGGTCCTATACCGAAATGCCTGGTCTTGACCCTGCCATTATAGAGCACCACATTGACACATGGCCTGATGTACCCCCCGTTCGTCAGAAACAACGTCCCATCCATCCCTCAAAACTCCTAGCTGTCAAAGCAGAGATTGAAAAGCTTCACACGACAGGTTTCATTTATCCTATTGCCTATACCACTTGGGTTTCAAACCCTGTGCCTGTCAACAAGAAACAAGGCACCATTAGGGTATGCACTGACTTCCGAGACTTAAACCGCGCATGTCCCAAAGACAATTTCCCTACGCCATTTATTGACCAGCTCATTGATGCGTGTGCGGGGCATGAAGTCCTTTCGTTCATGGATGGTTTTTCTGGATACAATCAGATCCAAATCCGAAAGGAAGACCAGTACAAAACCGCTTTTACTACCCCATGGGGCACCTTTGCCTATCGCGTCATGCCTTTCGGCCTAAAAAATGCTGGTGCCACATTCCAGCGGGCCATGACCTATTGCTTTCATGATTTGATCAATATCTTGCTCGTCTACCTTGATGACCTTACAGCTCGTTCCCGCAAACGATCAGACCACCTTGATGACCTTCGGCAAGTTTTTCTGCGTTGTCGCAAATATCAGATCCGCTTGAATCCACACAAGTGCGTCTTTTGCGTTCCAGCTGGCCGATTGTTAGGTTTCATTATTTCCCAGAAAGGAATTACTGTTGATCCTCTGAAAGTCCAAGCCATCTTAGACCTTCCCTCTCCTCGTACGCTCCGGCAACTCCAAAGTTTGCAAGGGCGATCCAATTTTCTTCGACTTCGTTCCTGATTACGCCACAACCGTTCACGGTTTCTTGCGCCTGCTCCGTACCCACGTACCCTTTGTCTGGGACGCGCAAGCCGAAGCTGCATTCGTAGACCTCAAGAAAGCTCTCACACAAGCCCCCTTGATCTCCCCTCCGGATTTCTCTCAGGACTTCATCCTCTACATTTCGACATCTGAACATGCTGTGTCCGGAGTCTTGGTTCAAGAAGACACCTCACGCCAAGAACATGTCATTTACTACGTTAGCCAGACCTTGTCCGGCCCACCCCTACGTTACCCATATGAGGAGAGACTATCTTTAGCCGTAGTATTTTCCACCCAAAAATTGAGACACTACATTTTACTTAGTCATACTACAGTTGTCGCCGATTCTAACCCCATGGTATATCTCTTAAACTGGCGTCTCCTGCAAGGTCGTGTGGCTAAATGGGTCATTATCCTCCAGGAATATGACCTCACATTCCAAACACCTAAGAGCACTAAAGCCCTTGCACTTGCCCAGCTCATCACTGATCTCCCTTCCTTCATCCCGGCCCCACCTATCTCCGAGGAATTACCCGATAATCACTTGTTCACCATCTCGTCCGAAGACCCGTGGTACGGTGATATCTTGTTATACCTACGCACGCAAAATTTCCGACCCATCGTCACTCGTAATGGACGTCGTTGTTTCCGTCATCAAGCCTCTCGCTACCTCCTCATCGGAGATGTCCTTTACCGGTGCGGAATCGACACAATTCTTCGTCGTTGCCTTACACACGAGGAAGCTGAACAGGTCCTTAATGATTGTCATAGCGGTGCTTGCGGTAGCCATTTCTCGGGGATGGCCACTGCCCAAAAGGTTGTCCGCGCCGGATACTTCTGGCCTACACTTTTCACTGACTGCATCACTGCGGTCAAGCATTGCCATAACTGCCAACTTTTTTCCCCCAAAGCCCGGACACCACCTGCTCCGTTACACCCAGTCGTCACTGTTGGTCCCTTTTGTAAGTGGGCCATCGACTTCATGGAGTGTAGACCCACATCTGTGAACGGCCATAAGTACATCATAGTTGCCGTCGATTACTTCACCAAATGGGTGGAAGCCATGCCCACCTTCAACTGCACCGCTGAGACTGCTGCCCATTTCTTTTTTAACCATGTCATCACTCGATTCGGGGTCCCTAAACAGTTAGTCTCAGACCATGGATCACACTTTGAAGATTCCGTGTGGCGTGAGTTATCCACCTTCCTTAAGTTCCAACACCAGTTCTCCTCGGCTTACTACCCTCAAGGGAATGGTCAAGTCGAAGTTGTTAACAAAATCCTCAAAACCATACTCCAACGTACTGTTGATCGGCATAAGTCCAACTGGCACCATATGCTATTCCCTGCCTTATGGGCTTACCGTACCTCCACCAAAACCGCCACCGGTTTTACCCCATTTCATTTAGTTCACGGTGTAGAGTCTGTCCTCCCCATCGAGTGTCAGATACCTTCCTTACACATCGTCGTTGAGCTTCTCCCAGATACCTCCCCCCTTCAGCACCGTCTTTTATCCCTCGAACAAGCCGATGAAGATCGTCGGGACACCTTCCAGAACATCGAGGCTGCCAAAATCCGCTCCCAAGCCAGTTGTGACAAGCACGTTCACCCTCGAACATTCCACGAAGGGGACCTCGTCCTCGCCTATGACCAAGCCAACGACAAAAAAGGTAAAGGAAAGTTCGAATCCATGTGGCAAGGCCCTTACATTGTGCAGACTTGCCTAGGCAAGGGGGCATACGTTTTAGCCAACTCTGAAGGCCAACCTTTACACAACCCCCGTAATGGGTTGTACCTTAAACGTTTTTACCCATAACTGAAGCCGCGACCTCATTGGTCCGCATTGTACAGTTTGCTCTCCTTCTTTGTTTTTTACCTTATTTATTGTAATCTCACATTCATCGTCTTTGCATGCCCACAGATGTACCATCTTCCACCTTGTTACATTGGCTACGCTGATGGGGCAAGCCGCTGGTCTCCCAATCTAGCTTCCGCCGCATGGGTCTTGTATTCCCCTTCCAACGAACTGATTCACCTTGACGGAACATATATAGGCGCTGCTACCAATAACCAGGCAGAGTATGATGCTGTGACTGGTCTCCTGACTGCTGCCCTCCAGATGGGCATACGTCACCTTCAGGTGTTCTTAGACTCACAGCTACTTGTCTCCCAGCTCAACAACTGCTACCAGGTGCGCGATCCTTGCCTCTTTAGAAAATTCCTGCGTACAAAACAACTGAGCCGACAGTTTGAATCCATCACATTCACACATGTCCCCAGAGATCAAAATAGTGTCGCAGATCAAATGGCCAATAACATCCTAGATTGGCTTATCAATCACACCATATAACATCTCCATCATGCATCATAGCATCTCATCCAACCATATAAAAAATCAAAACGACTGCATTGCATAAACACTTACATCCATATACATAAACCATAAAAACACATTTGCATCCATAGGGGCATCCACGTGCCTAAACATACCTAGATCATGTCACACCAAATCAAAATACACAAGGGGCATCCACATGCCTAACATCCTAGACTACTTGCATCCACGTGCAAAACAAACATATCAAAACATCATAAAGCGCATCCACATGCGTACCAAGGATAAAACATCATAAAAGTGCATCCACGTGCATAAATATATATATATATCCACAAATATACATGTTACAGGGCTATACATGTCCTGAGTACCCCCGTACTCAGCTATACAAAAAATATATATACATCCATCCAGCCTCATATACTACAAGCCGTAGCTACAAAAAATCAGGGAGAGTCCCCTGCTCTCCCTAGTGGGAATCATACCCTGGATCACTATCCGTGTCAGCAGCCTCTGACTCCTCCCCCTACTCCTCCTCCAACGAGTCCTCATCTCGCCTGAGCCTCGGTGCCCGTGCCCGTGCCCTCTCCGCCAAGAGAGCCACCCGGATCGCTATCCCTCTGAAATCCCGAGGTGCCCGCCTACAATCCCGAATCACATCTCGAGGAAGGTCCTCCCACCCCGCATCACTCACTCCCGTCAGCAGCCGGCCTAGCAACACCCGTACAGACTCCAGTGCCCCATCCGCGTCTCGCCGATGCACCTCCCCTCGCCCAGGTAGAGCTGGCATGGCCACAACCCCTCTACGGGGCACATGATCTCGTGGCGGCCTCAGACCCACATCTGCAAACACCTAGTTGTCAGTCACCATATATCAACCATATATCATATATAACATAAAAAACTGGACAAAACAATTAAAATCATACATACCGTCTGGACCCCATGCCTGTCCAGGTGGCCGTGGCGCATCTGGATCCCCTGTGTAGTCCATATCTCTGTAAGTATAGTCCTCCAGCGCCAGTGGTAGCTGAAGCCACTGCATATACAGCTCCCGAGTGAAATACCGCCCAACGTCCCCGCCACCCCGGCGGCACATCATCTCTCCCCACCGGATCATCCGAGGCTCCCTCAAGCCTCCCTCTCTGACCGGCACCCGCGGCCGCAGTGTGGGCACCCTCTCCATGAAGAATGCCACTAGAAAGGAACCAAAACAGAATCCCTTGCCAGCTTCCTTCGCTGCGGTCAGCTGTCGCTGCACGCAGGTCAGGAACATCTGGCCCCATGCATAGTAAGTCCCAGCCAGTACTCGCTCTACGATCTGCATCTGACCCCCAGACACCTTTTCAGGTGACTGGGATCCCAAAATCCGTACCACACAGGCTGCCATCGCACGAACTGCTGGCTCCTGTAAATCCTGAATCCGGAGTGCATTCCTATGCACCCTCGCGTCTGCCCTGCCGAACCGCACTGCTAGGTCATCTATATCTAGATCCGCGGAGACCCGCGGCTGTGTGTCTGTTACCCTCCCCAGGCAGGGCAACCCCGTCATGAAATAAACATCGATCAGGGTGAGGTCCACCCTCTCTCCCTGAACTCGAAAGGCCTGTGTCTCTGGCTCCCATAAATCGATCAAACGGTTCAACAGCAACCCTGCTGACCGTATCATAGGGATCTCCGTGAACTTCAGTAGTCCGAAGAGCCCCAGCATGCTCCGCACCCGACGGTCATCCCGGATGGCTGTCACAAGGTCCTCTGGCATCCCCCTCTCCCGCCATACCACCCGTGGCATCCTGCAAATCACACAAAGATGTCTCATTAGGCTCATGTCCAAATAACAGACCTGCCCCACCCATCCATAACCCAGAACAGCCGCGGTCTAGACCGCAGCTGTCAAGCCCGACAGTCGCGGTCCAGACCGCAGCTGTCAAGCCCGACAGTCGCGGTCTCTGACCGCGGCGGTCCTGGTCAAAACTAGGGGTCAGAGATCGCGGTTTTGACCACTACACCCGCGGTCCACCCCTATGGACCGTACAACATCGTCCCCTGGGGGCCCAACAACCCTCCCAACCCAAAAAACAAAACAGGTGTAAGTTTAACAGAATACCTGGCTCTCCCGAATATCGAATCTGCTGGTCGGATCATCCAGAAATCACACGTCAGCTCTGGTTCACTCCGATCGCAAATCAACCTCGAATAGTACAAATGACGTGTCATATTGGGCCCACTTACTATTTGTAGTCCATCGACTTTGTTCTTGTTTTGGCCATTCTGAACCCATACGGAATCCGTTTTCCGAACCGTTTCCACCATTGGAATCAGCACGACGAGATCATCCCAATAGTCACTTCGTTGCATCTTTTTGAATACATCATTTTTGCCCACTTTTTAGACACCAATAGTACCCTCGGTTTGCGTGCCACTTGGGCCGATCTCCGTGTTTAACACCTTTTTATCGCCGGATTCATCTTTCCAAGCTCGTGATGATGCTTGAGATCATTTCTTGCTATCACTTGGAACCCTTTTCAACATCGTGATCTGACACTTTGCGCGCCACATCGACCGTCATCAGATTGTTTCACACTTTTTACATGAGCCATCCACTCCTGTCATACTGCAACTGTTTCATTATTTTGCCACCATTCATTCACCCCGCAAGGAGGCCCACCAGTGTTCCCCCCCACCCTCAGTCCTGGTCATCATAAATGCTCCCTTGATTGAACACTTCCTCCTTGCTTGGCCATTATTTCAGACTCTTCTTATTTGCTTTCAGACTCCTTAAAATTGAAAGCAACCATGAGCATGAACTGTCATGGGATCGTAAAATCCACATGACAGTACCATTCCATCATTTTAGAGTCTTCTCATTTGCTTTCAGACTCCTTAAAATTGAAAGCAACCACGAGCATGAACTGTCGTGGGCTCGTAAAATCCACACGACAGTAAAATTCCATCATTTCAGAGTCTTCTTATTTGCTTTCAGACTCCTTAAAATTGAAAGCAACCACGAGCATGAACTATCCTGGGCTCGTAAAATCCACCGGACAGCACCATTTTATATCCACACTTCTTCAAGTTCCCTAACCCATGAAGCAGTCCCCCCGCGCCTCTTGGCGCTATGATCGATCATCTCGGCAGCACCCCCAATCAGGTCGCCTTTGTTCAAAGTATTATGCAGTCTCCTACCTTTTTACCACAACTTGAGTCTACCTCAGCCCATTCACCCTCAGATCCTATACCGCTATGATCCCTTTACCACTAGTTAGTTTCATATGCTGCCCGATCATCCCCGCCATCATATTCTGAACAAAGGAAGTTTGAGTCCACCTACTCTACTTGCCCAGTTTTTCCCCCCAGTTTATCACCCCTGCCACCAGTACTATCACATTTTGGTTTTGTACCTCGCACTCCTGTCAAGGAAACATCATTGCCTTGATAGTTGCAGGTCTCCCTCTGTCGATGACAAACCCTCTATTCCAGAGGATAGACCTAGAGGCCCCTGCGCCTTGGACCCATCACCATCTGTGATGAGTTCCTACGGACCATTTTGGGAGGATTCATCATTGCCTCTCCGAATAGTTGTTTCTCACATGCTCGACTTCAGTACCTTATTCGCATCGTTGAGAATCGCGCAGGATGTATATCCTTTCCATTCTGTGTTGAAGACCCCGGATTTCCCCCGACTCTAGCACAGTAGTGAGTCACTTTGGAACGCCCAACTATATGTTCCCGTGGATGTCCGGGCTGCGTTGGCGATTATATTCGGAAGCCATTCAGTTCTATGCTTCTTTGAGTACCCAGTTCAGTTCCAGATCAGTGTACCATTATGAGTGGGACCCTTGTCACTCTGATCCAGCAGCGCATCAGTTCCTTCAGAACCACATTCAGTAGCACTGCTGCCATTCCAGTGTATCAGTTTTTCAGCTCAGACATGGTCAGCTCAGCAGTATGTTCCAGATTTGTGTCCCTTCCGGACCCTCATGATATGCACAGTGATTATCTGCTACAGGTCCTTCATTTTGGGCCTCACAAGTGATTTTTATATATCTTGATACGAGCATGGGAATGCCCACCTCGTCCATCTATTCAAATGATTCCTCATCCATTATTGAGGTTATGTACTTTTCAGTCCTTGCAGGTCGTTCGAGGTCGGTGTTCCGGACTTCAGCTGGTTCTTTCTCTTCTCCACACCCCAGGAAAACCAAATACGGCTTATGATGTCCATCGGCCATACAATGAGCTCCTGCCCTCGCACATCAGGGGGCAATCTGTTATCACCTAAAAATGGTTCACTGCCTCATCTGCCCCATTACATGGTTCATTTGTCCATTTTCCTACCATATTTCCATCAAAAACCCATAAAACCATGCAAAAAGCCTCCAAAAGGCTTAAAATGCCTCCAAAAGGCCATAAAACATTCTTTTCAGCTAAAAATATCCAAAATTCCTCCAAAAAAGCAAAAATATCCAAAAAGGAATAGAAAATATAAAATAATGAGGAAATGAGGAAAAAACCCTAAATAGCTGAAACCCTAACCCTAAAACCACATGGTTTTCAATTATAAATAAGGGGTGGAAACCCCTTATTCCATATCTACAATCATAAGCATCCTGCCTCTGCCAAAATTGCTCGTGAAACCATAGCTCACCATTGAAGCTACTTTCACCGTGAAACCATAGCTCACCATTGAAGCTACTTTCACCGTAAGAGCCCTTTTTGGCCCATTTCCACCATTGGAGAAAGAGAAGAAGCAGCTTGAAGCTCGGAGCCACCGACATCGGACCAATGCAACGGACTTCATCAACCTCCACATTGGAGGTAACATCAATAAAGATCATTATTCACTATTTACTGCTTTCTTTTTATGTTATTTACTTTCTACTGTTTTGTTTAATGCACTTGTTTAGATTTAATTCTCATTATTGTTTAGCATCTTTTTATTTCAAGTCATATCTTTTAATTCATAAATCATTGAACTGCTACTAAGGAATCCATTGTCCTTAGTAGGTACTCATTCGTACAAGCTAGGGCGAAAACCCTAGCTACACTCCCTAAGGTGACACACTGGGTCTTTTGTAACCTTTCTTCAAAATATCTTCTAACTGCATCTAAAACTCTTTCAATTTTGGAGTACTCATTCTGTAAGGTGCTTTAGATGAAGGAATTGCACCTGGAACCAAATCAATAGTGATATCTCTCTCTCTCTCTCTCTCAAGAGGAATTCCTAGAAATTCTTGAAATACATTTGTATATTCTTATAGAACTGGGTAGTCTTGTAACTCTTGTCCTTTTACTTATTTTGTCTCCTCCACATGAGTTGCATACAACTAGAAACCTTTTTTTAAACACTTTATGAACTAAAGAGCTATGATCTGTCTTAGAGATATCGGTCTAGGTACATAACTCTAACTATCACATGATTACCTTCTTCATGCAGATAAGTATAAGTTTTGTTGTGAAATCCAAGTATGGCATGATGTGAATCCAACCAATCCTTGTCAATCAATACATCATATGAACCTAAAGGTATGATGTTCAAGTATACAAATCTCATGAAACCATTCATTTCCAAAGGACACTTCCTTACTGTTTCGGTGACCTTCCTCTTGGTACTTTTAGGTGACTGCACTAGACCTGCTCTGTTGTCTTAAGTTTTCTTTTCTTCAAGTAACATCTCTCAACTATGTTAGGTGTAATGTAACTATGCCTAGCTATGTAGTCAATTAAAATAGATATATACATTAGAAATATTACCTTCTACCTAAATCATCTGGGACCAATCATCACCTTCTCTATGATCTAGAGATGCATAGGTTCTTGGAATAATTCTTCCAACATCACCAATAGTTGAGGCTTCTTGAATGTTGTTAATGGTGCTTCCCTTATGTGGACACTACCTGGCAGATTGATTCTCCTTACATATCCAACATTCAACAAGTGGTCTTGGATTTTTGTTTGAATCTTCTTCCCCTTAGATTTTGATTTTCTCTTGATGATAGGAGTTATTATTGTTTATAATTAGTAGAGGCTTGAATCCTTTCATTCTCTATTATTTCTTGTCCCTTTTCTTATATTTCCATTCCTTTTGATATGTATCTTTGTTTTCTAATCATATATATTCTTTGATTCAAGGGCATATTTAAGGGTCTTTGGTCTATAATACTAGATCTTGTCTTTATAGGAATCTAGTATACCAATGAGGAACCTCTAAATATTCACTTTCTCATCCTTTATGAAATATGCATACTTCAATAGTTTTAGGAACATTTTTTCATAATATATCACAGTTATGCTTCCAAAATTGAGTTCAAAGAACTACTCCATATTCTTTTCATAGTAGTGGTTTGAGAGATAATCTTTCTAGAAATATTTCTTGAACTTTCTCCAATAGATTCTATCTTCATCAATATCTTTCAGTTTGACTAGTTTATCCCACCAAATGAATGCTTCAACTTGCACATGATATATGTCTACCCTTTCTTCCATGTTTAATATGTATTGATGCAACTAGAAAAACATTCAATGTCCCAAATACCAAGCTTCAACATATTCACCTTGCTTTGTTTCTCCATCAAAGATTGGGGATTCGATTCTTCTTAGTTCTCCCACTAGTTCATTTTGTGCAAACCTTCTCTTATATATTACTAAGTATCTTTAAGGGTTGATTTCTCAACTGCTTGATGAATTTTTTTTCTTCTTCATTGGAGAGGGAATATGATGAGGTCTTCTTGAGGATGATCTATATATTTCATAATATCTTCATGGTACATGTATTCTGACATCCTAATTGTTTCTTGGATTTGCTCTTTCGGTTCTTTACAATTGTTTTAAATCATGCATGATTTTTTCTTGGGTGTTAATGATCCTTTCATGATATTTAATGCACTTACTTATTAAATATTCTAGACTTAAGGGTTCCTAGCTTTTCTTGTGTCCAATTTTCCTAGTCTCTCTTCTTCAAAACTCCTCTTCAAGGTCGTATGGCACCTTTCCTTCTTCAAACTCCATCTCTAATATATGTAGCTAACATATGATATCTGATCTGTTTCTTATGTAGCTTCCTCTTCACTATACTTACTAAGTCTTTAGTCTTCATTGCTTTTATTGGGATTTAAAATTTGTCATTCAATAATCACACACATTCTCATTCATTAATTGAATTGATAGGGGCTGTAATGTGTTCATTATCAATAATTTTTTATTAATTTGTCACAATGGTCTAGGAACTGAAAACACAGTCTTCCAAATAATTTGGACAAATATGCATATAATTGGAAAAATGGTGCTACAATTGAAGTAGCATCTCTGTATAATCAAATGAAAGAATGATGACACAATACAATAATCATGCCAGATGCATGAATTCCAATACAATTCAAATTACCAAGGAGGTCATTCGAATTGAATGAGTGAGTCTAGCTTAACTGAATGTAAGCCACACTAAACACTCTAGTTAACCACTGATCAAAACCCTAATTGACTCAACTAAGTCCTAACTGAAGTCAGAGCGCAATAAATGACTGAGTCTAACTGAAAGTAGCTCAGACACATTTCGCTTCAAGCCAACCAACAAGTGGTAGTGCATAAATGACTCTAATGAACCTTGATAAGGTTAACTAAAGTGTAACTGACCATCAGAAGTGGTTGGAGGCGCCCTTGTTGACTCCAGTTCATTAAATATTAATTAAATAATCAATTTAATGAAAGGAGGCACCTTCACTGCTCTATCTAACTGATTGTAACCTTCCTTGACCTTTTTGATATCTTGCTGTTGGAGTGTCATATTGTCCAACTGTGCTTGAATCTGGTTCATTCCGACCGTGGTTTCTCCTACCAGCGATGCTTCCAATCTCATCGCGTTTTCTAGAGCCTCTCTTTCTGTCACAATCTTTTGCTGCATTAATGGTTATTTGATCTACGGGACAAACATGGCGATGAACCACTCCTTGTGCTGAACATCGCTTGTATGGAAACTCACCCAAGCCATCAATCTCTTAAACCATTGATCAAAATCCCAAATAGTTTCATTAGGGAACTGCTTGATTTCTTTCAACTCAGTAATGTACTGAGCCTCAAACTTTGGCTTCTTGAATTCTTCAAATAACCCTATTTGGATCTCATCCAATTTTTTTGTGGTACCTCCCTAAGGATCTTGTGTGAATCACATGAAACATTCCAGTGCACGAACCCTAAAAGTAGTTTCCAACGGTATTTTCTTGACATCATCGTCTACAGTTTGTCGAGTGGTCTAGATCACCTCACAAAAGAACCAGTATTGCTTTGGTTCGTTAGTGTCGTTTCCATGAAATATTGGTAGCTTCATTGCGTCGCCTGTCATTTTGGGCCTTGTTCCTCATGTTGGTGCTTTATTTCTAGATTGTTGCTGACACGTCAGGCAAGTCGACGCAGAATGCATGTTTTTTCCTTGTTGTGGAGTAGTGCAAGGATATGTGGGCACTTTAGTGATGGGGTTCAATCATGTCATCCTTCCGAGCGCAACCTGGGCCTCATCATCCTCATCATCACAAAAAGGTAGCTTTGTCCTGTGTGGTTGTTCCTCGTGGCATCACACTTTGATCGTAGTAGGACCTTCTCCCATCCTCTGCCTCTTCTCTCAAAAACTTGCTCCTCCCCTTATACAACCACTTGTTTCCTCGGATACCTTCACATTTTTACCAGAACTCATTCCCATATACCCCTTACCTTTCCATGCATATCCTCACTTTCATCACAGTGCCTACATCCTTTGGAAACCAGAGTTCGAATACTCTTGGTCCATCTTCAGAATACCTTTTTCACAGACCGGTTGCTTAATTGACAGCTGCAGCAACAACAAGAATCTTCCTCATGGTCCATTGAATAACTCCCTTTCTGCTTCACTAAATAACTTGTTGGTGTAGATTGAAAACTCAGTAATGTAGCCTTCCAAGATACTGTCTAACCATCCTTCAACATCTCGCGATGCCTTATTATCTGTTTCTTGTAATTCTTGGATCAGCTCCGGAGTCTAGTAGGTTATCTCTCCTCCTTGGAAGTTTGTTTTATTAGAAGTGAACTTCACCAGCCACTCATGCAAGAGGACAGGAAAATCACAAAAGAACCATTTGTGAGGACCATCATGGATATATCTATCGAACCGATGGCTCATCGACAGCTTCAAATTCTAATTTTCACTTTGAGAAAATGCTCACAACTTTAGATCAAACCACCCCTCAATATTCGATCAAGTCAGATGCCAAAACGTATCCTCCTTTTAATCGAAATTGGATCCCGTCAATAGAACCATTTGTTGGTGAAAACCCACCAACAAAGCCTCATTGATAGGGGTTCTCACTCGGTCAATGTCCAACCAGCAGGATAGCCCTGAGCACTGGCCCAGATAGGTTTTACCCTGCCCAGCAACATCCGCAGAGCAGACGAAGTCTCACCCGAGATGTTCAAGGGACAGCTGTCGGAACCGAGTTTCGAGTAGTGAGGATGGGGGATATGGGATCCGACGGGGAGAAAACATAACTATTGCATCCAGAACAATGTATTCGACATTAATTCATTTCCATAACTACAGATTTCATCATACATTTGTCTCAGTATCGCTAGTGCAGCAACATCATTTATAAAACATCTCAACTCATAATGCAACAGAAAAGTAACAAACTTGAAACATATCATATCAACATAAATATAGAGAAAATGGAATATACCATGGCAACATTACATTAGATCGCAGCATCATAACATATCTAGATTACAATAGTATAATAATAAAATAGATCGCAACACCATAACAGAAAAAAGATAATATTTGTTCAACGACTGCCATATCATATTAACTCTGTGCAAATGATACAAAAGGACAAGTCTTCTCCACAATTGGAGGTTGAATACATCATAAAATAACCCAGATAGATCACAGCTACAATAGAAAATTATTCAGGACCAGATTGAACTAGACCTCATGCCATAATCATAAGGTTGTCGATCAATCCAATCGATCGTGTCCCCCTATTCAATTGCAAAACTAGTTCTATAAATAGGATTGCGCCTTTACATTGAAGTTCCACTTCTAACTAACTTATAACCGTTAATGACCTATTGTGACAAAACTTGGTCAAATAATATATAAAATATTCAAAAACGGTTATTCTTCCTCCCATCACGCTAATTTGGACTTGCAAGGCACCACGTGAGCTTGCGCAGCTGCCATGACGCTACGCAACTCCCTTACCAAAACCCCTTCCAACACCATACAACTAATCTGAACCCTTATACAGAGCCATATTATTCTATTTACGATAATTAGAAGACCATGTAGGGTCAACTGAGTACTACTCAGTTATTACAGACTCAGGTAGCTACAACAATATTTGTTACATTCAATTTCGGCCCATACCTAGACGTGAAAGTGTTGTAATGCATTAACCACATCCTTAACTGGACGCGAAAATGTATTTCAACTCGTTTGTACCATTCATAACTAGCCGCAAAACTGTCCTCCCATATTCTATTGGTTCGTCCTTCTATCATCTTCCTTGATTTCTTTCTTTCCTGCATTAACTCTTCTACCTCCCTCTTCCACCAACTCTGGATGTGCTTTTCCTCATTGCACCAATCCTGTCGTAGCTTCCTCTACTTTGTGATTCCTTTCCATCTTCATCCTGTCTTCTATGTCACATGCATGTTTTATCTTTCTGCATCTGTTCCTTTTTTTCCTTCTTGACTTGCTTCTTCCTTTTTGTGCACGCACTTTTCCTTCTTTGCTTGTGCGTGAGCTTCTTCCTTGTGCACTTTTCCTAGCCCAACAAAAGTTGTATGATGAAGTGAAAAAATTATCTAGTCATGACACATCTCTAATAGCTGTTAGGGATCATGATAAGAATACATTGAATTTGGCAGTGACCGCAGGAAGCAAAGTGGCTGAAATGAGGATGAACTTAAAGAGTATCCCTGCTACTGATGTGATACATCTACATAGAGAGATAGGTGATAGTATTTATAAATATTTATTGAAAGCAACCTTGCAGGTGTCTAAATTACAATCAAGTAAGAAAAGAGTTGAACATTTACTCAAGAAGGAAAAAGTGGAGAATAAATCCCACTAGAAAAAATTTAAAAAATTGCAACGAGAGTTATTGGGAGCTGATAGTCAATTTGATAAGGGACTTGTTGCACGAAAACTAATAAATGGAAAGGAAAGTGAAGTTCAGTTGTTGAAAAAGAAACTGAAAAATTCCTTCTACCGAGCTTATTCAAACTTTTGAGCTGACAGAGTTTGAAAAATAAAAGGAAGCTTTAAATACTCACAACAACATTTGAGCACAAAATCCGACGAAAGAATCTAACGACATCCAACGTAAAGTACAATTGTGTCGGATTGCAATGATGAAAAGTACTGTCCGTTCCGAAATGCTCTTATAAGTATGATCACTAGACATGCATTATACAATATGGTTGGGTAGAGAATTGGACAATGTCAACTTGTATGATACAAAATGGTTGGGTAGGGAAAATGACATTGTCTACTTAGGTATTCAATTGTTAGTATTATAACATATGGAGTAGTTACTAGCGGTTCATTAGTGGAATCCCACATTAACATCAAAAGAAAACAAAGTTTTTTTTAGTGGGTCATCAATGGAAGCGCACATGGACCTCAAAGGAAAACAAATATTTCTACAAACTAATTTTTAGAACTCAATAATGTGTTGTTGGTATACAAGGATGTTTTGTACAAAAATTATATAGAACTCAACAATATTAAGTTTTTGGAATAGAAAGAATGGTGTCCACTGACATGAATAACATCATATAGGCATGGTGTGATTTGATGCAATTGAAGTGATGTGATTTGATGCTATTGGCAAGATCATTTTTTACCACACTTACAAATAAAATACAATTAATTGTGCCACCAAGAAAAAAATATCTTATATGTTTATTATAATAATAATAATAAAATAAAATTTAAAAAACAAAAAAAGTTAAACAAATAAAAATTTCATTTACCATAACACAAGACACCATATTAATCTAGTTTAACCATTTAACCATAAGAATCATAATAATAATAAAACAAAATAAGTTAAACAAATACAAATTTCATTTACCATACCACATAACACCATATTAGTGTACAATGATCAAATTTGTAGGGGCGTCTTAATTTCAATTGGAAGGTTATTTATTCTAGGAGCCCTTCAAAGATGAAGGGCAATATAATTAATTGTACTTCAATTGATAAGTATAAATTAACTAAACCTTTTAAAAAAATAATGCAAAAAAAAAATATTGTTTTTCCAAATTTTTGCAATTTTAAATAATTGAGCACCTCTTAATATCTACATGAAAAACTTATATATTTTCAATCAAACTTATTTTGAAAACATTAATTTGTCATATATATATCATTACTTTTATATTTCACTAACATAACAACTATTTTAATGTATTTTTTCAAGTTGGAGCACACTTCATTATACCGAAAAACTAGTTAGACTATGTGATAACCATATTGGGGCATTCGCTTGACCTTATGCATATTGCAAGATGTTGTAACTAAATATAGTCTTGAAGAATAACTAGAACCATGAGAGAATCACTTTCTATTAACTATATGCAAAATGAAGTCACTACGCAAAACAATGCTATAATAAACCTACAACCATATATATATATATATATATATATATATATATATATATATATAACCAAAAGCTTAATTTAAACTAGAGAGAGGGCAACAATCCAAAATTGAGAAATGTAAGAATCATGCGTATTGGGAACCCAAGAAAAAAATAATACACAACTCATAAAAAATTAAAAAAACAAATCCTAGATACCAAGCAAGTTAGCAACGCTAGCATAACCGGGATTGGGGCATCAAATTTTGTTGTTCAACACTTGTCGTGAAAGCATACATGTATGGGATGGAAGGGAAATGGAATCAATCCTAAGTCAACTGAAGCCTTGCAACACATTGCATTGCCGAGCCTCAACAATATGCCTTTTAAATTTAACCAAAATACCAAAAGAAGTTTACTAATGGCTAGATTTGAGAAATTTCTAGGTGTGAGTAATTAAGGGCTCACGACTCTCAAATTTGTTATGTTTTGTACCAGTCCATGATTCATTGAATCGATAGTCATAGGTAGGAAATTTAAGTTATTTAATGAAAATAATTAATGTGTATACCTCTATGTCGAAACTATTTTCCATGTTGTTGAAGGACTCTACCCTCCTTTTTGTCTTACCAAAAGGCATGATAATTAGGAATAAGACCTAAAATTATAGACTTCACCTTCAAAGAATTCCTTGCAATCACATTCGTAAGGAGTGATAAGAATATCACAACAATCCAACATGTCAAATCTCAGTTGATAGTGTCAATTAAATTCTTATATGGTAAATTTAATATAATACTTACTTATAGTTGTCTCAGTACTCTTTGCATCTTGACACATTGATATTTTATGGTTGTCTTTGCGCCTTGACATAATTGATATTATAATGTGAGGATCTGCATGCATAATAATACTTAGTTATGACTATGAGATGAGGATTATAGAGAAGAGGATTTAAATATAGGTAATTTTTATATGTATTTTGGTGGTGACCATTGTGGACAATTGTTGTGAGAAACCACAAAGGTATAAAATGACGGAGTAAATTACATCATGATCATGACACCTATCAAATTGAAAGACTATTCTTGAGCCAACAATTGAGGCGACTAGCGCAATAAGAATCAACAACTAAATATATGAAAAAGGTCACCCAGCCTGAGCAGCAAGAGCATATTCTAGCAATTGGTTCAACAAAAACAAAGACCAATTAATTTGCACTCCCTTAGCACACTTCTGGGTGCATGCGACAACACCCGAGTTACATTGGACCTGTTGATTTCTCCAAACAACCTTACTCGCCAGAATCCTTGCACTGATACACATCGCTTGTGAGTTGATTCTATAAATATGGTAAGCACGAACATCACGCTATAAGACAAAGCGCTCCTTCAGCTGCTTGGAAAGATTTTTGTCAGTATCCCTCTCACAGATATACTGCACCGAACCTTCCCCAGCCTTTGGCAAGCCTGTGATGCTCATAATTAAATCTACTGTAACATGGATGGGGGCGTATTCAACCAAAGCGACCACCCATGAAAATAGGAAAAAAATTGTTTAACACATGCATGGGATTCATTCAGTCACCCAAAATGAGGCATATTGATGAACCCCAACAATCCAGATTGGTTTAACCCACTCACCCAAGGTTGAGAAATCCGTCGAATGGGGGCACCAGGCATTGTCGGGACTGACTTATAGGGATCATCTTGGATGTCTTTGAGTAACAGTAAGTCATGGTCTTCAAATTTCAACCTAATTAAGGCAGGGATGATGTCGATCGAGCATGTCATCTCTTCCAGCAGTGGCAGAAATTCTGGCAGATACTTCTGACTTTTCATCAGTTGCCTCAGCTTTTCTCCCAAACCTGTAGGAGTGACATACCCCAAAATATCATGAACAGAAATGCCCCTAGGCTTCGTATACTCTATAGCTCTTGAGCGAGATGGCCTGTTCTGTGCAGTTCCTTCTCCTTACACTCTTGCTGATGTGCAGGTTTGCCTCTTTTGTGGCAGTGTGCAACTGGTCTTTGAGCCTACTACTTCCTCTTAGGGATACACGATGAGCCACCTAGAATGCTCATGACTTATTCTTCGACAGTTGTGGGATGAATAGAGGACTCTATATCACTTGAAATCTCAATGGTGTCGAGGTCACTCAGCATGCCTCATGCCCCAAACCTTAAAATGCACTCGATGACTCTAACCTTCAATGCTGCAACTCACTCAAAAGCTCACAACACACTGCACACTTCACACTCTGCTTGCTCAACTAAAAAATGGCATCCTCCTGTGCTCCGCATGCTTTTTATAGCCAAAACTCACCATGAACAAATCTACGATCACCATTATGACTAAATCCGGTAGTAATGATGCCAAGTCTATCGACAATCCTACTCTTCTAACTATCTGATCAACCATTAATGCACGTCGCTTCAACAAGTGCTGCAAACTAACTGTTTTAATTACTTGCATTTATTAATTGATTTGACCAACCCAAAAACCTGTAGCTGTCACAAGTCATCGATTGTTCAATGCTATAAACTCTAACCTTGCACAACCTCTTCCCTTGGGCTCGCCTTACTACTCTGACACAAAATATTCATTTTTTTTACAACGCCTCAAGTAGTGCGTAGCTTTGGCCTCATCCTATAGGGCTTCAAGTGACTCCCATTGATGAGCGTCGGCAATACTGCGCCATCTAATTGCTGTAACTGAACTGCACCTCCAGAAGTAAGGGAATGAACAAGATACAGACCTAAACAGTGTATTTGTAACTTACCTGGATGCTTTATGAACTTACTATTGTATAACAACACCAAATATCCTTCTGCAAACTATTTTTTCCTAATGTGGAGATCATGCCATGCCTTCTGTCGATATTTCGCAACCTGCTGGTGGAAGCCAATAATAAAGAGGTCTTCTTCAATCTAGAGCAACTACGCAAGGTGCTCTTCTAATGCTTCTGCATCATCCATGCCTGTCTCCATGATGATGTGCAAACTAGGAACAATATACTCCATGGGCATGACTGCCTCTTTCCCATAGACTAGCTTGAATGGTGTCTAGCCTGTTAGTAGTTTACAAGTAGTGCAATAGGCCCTTAGCACTGTGAGAATTTTTAGGTCCCAGTCATCGCAATTATCATTACATACCTTAGTCAGTGCTGTTTCAATTTTTTTTTGAATGCTTCGACAGTCCCATTCTCCTACAGATGGTATGGTGTACTCCTCTTATGCTACACCTACAATTCCTCAATGATTGCTTTCACCATCCGGTTGATGAAGTGACTTCCCTGGTCACTCATCAAGATCCTAGGACACCCAAACCCTGTCACAATGTTTTGAAAGATGAACCTTGCTATTATCACAATAGTGCAATCCATAATTGTTGCAGCTTCCTCCCACCTAGTCAGATAGTTGGTTGCAGTAATGATGTATCATGCACTAATCCGCTTCCTTGGTGGATTAATAGGACCCACAAAATCCACAGCCCATTTATCAAATGGTTGCAGAGTCACCTGCAGTACCAGCGTCACATCATCCCACCGTGATGGTTTACTGACACACTAGAAGACGTCACAGCTCCTTGCATATTTTGCGGCATCATTATGCAACATAGGCCACCATAGCTCGGCGCACAACACCTTCTACATAGTAGCCCATCCTCCATAGTGTCCTCCCGCAATTCTTGCATGTGCTTCTTCTAGAATGGGACCCTGCTCATGCGATAAAATACATCGTTGCAAGATTTCATCTAGTACAAGATTATATAACTTCCCAACAATTAATTGAAAATTAGAAGCCTTCACTACCAGCTGCTTCTTTTGGCTAGTTGACATGTCCTCTGGGGTGACACCAGTGGCCAAAAACTAAATAATTGGGGCATAGTGATCATATGCAATGTCAACACAGAACAATTGCGCATCTGGAAATCTATCATCAATATTGGTCGATTCCTCACCATTCTCAATGTGAGGCAGATGATCCGAATTGACGTTCAACCATCCCGGCTTCACAACTATTTCAAAGTTAAACTCCTGGAAAATTAACAGCCATTGACATATCTTCCCCCCCAACACGGGCTTATTGAATAGGTATTGCAAAGCAGAATGATTGGTGAACATCTTGAAATGTCCACCCAACAAATAGTGCCTTAACTTTTTCAAGGCATAAACCATCGCCAAGCCTTCCCTTCCCGTCGTTGTATAATTTTTTTTAGAAAATGACAACTTTCTACTGGCATATGCGATTGGGTGATCCAAGTCACCCTCAACTAGTTGCATAAGAACAACCCCTAACACAATGGAAGAAGCGTTGACATGCACATGGAACTCATTATTCCAATCAAGAAAAACCAATATGGGCACAAAGGCCATCTTGGCATTCAAAGTGTCAAAACTTCCTTGAAATTCCTAAGTACATTCATATGCTACATCCTTTTTCAGTAGTTTCTCCCTGGGGGAAGTAATCGCACCATATCCTTTGATAAACTTGCGATAGTATCCCATATGCCCCAATGTTTTCTGAAGCATCTTCACATTCGTCGACGACGGTAAAATGAGGATTAGCATGATATTCGCTGGATCAACCAATAGACCTTCCTTACATACTATGTGCCCAAGTAGCATGCCAAACGATGCATAGAAAATGCACTTTTTAGAGTTTAATTTGATATGATGCTGTCGACACCTTTCTAGCATCAGTCGCAAGTTGTTAATATGGTCCCTAATTAGTCCATAGACAGTACAATCATCCATATACACCTGCAGGAACTTTTGAATAAAATATTTAAATACAACGATAACTACACGAGAAAATATGATTGGTGCATTATTCAACCCAAATGACATGACTGTATATTGAGAACAGACCCATTCAGTGACAAGCATGGTCTTATGGCGATCCTCCTTCGCAATCCGAATCTAGTGGTATCCTAAAAAACCATCTGTGAAGGAATACATCTCCTGGCCGCCTACACCTTCAAGAACTTCATCTGTAAAAGGGGTCAGGAACAGGTCATGTATGTAGGCATCATTCAACTTCCTTAGGTCGACAGAAATGCGGATTTATCTTGTATTTTTATCCTGGACCACCATAGGGGTTATCCACTTAGATTCTTCTATAGGCTTGATGACCGCAGCATCCAGCATCAGATCTATCTCAGCCTTCACACGGTCCTTGTATTGTGGGTTTAGTCGATACGGTCTCTGTCACACAGGTTGGGCATCTAGTTTTAATAGGATTTTCATCTCCCCCAAGTCTCCTAAAATCACCATCATATCTGAAAACCCTATTATAAAAAGGTCTTGGAATTCATGTAGCAGGTTCATGATCTTGGCCATGGTCTCCTCGTCCCAATAGTCCCTGACATTAGCAAATTTTGGGTTCTCTACCGACCCAATGTTGAATTTCTGGATCCTTAGCGGATGACTCATCGATTCTGTCGGTATGTCTAGGGATGCGACATTGCCGCTTCCTTTGGACTCTGGAATATTAACATTCTGCAACTCATCATCATCTTCAAGTTCCTCGGATAAGTTGTAGCATGTCATCATGGATTGGATGGAGCAATGCGCATTTGGATCAACTGGGTGTGTGATAGGGATGACCTTTAGTACTACATCATGGATAGTTCTGCACAAATTTGCTGCTACATACTAGGATCTCGTCATCTCTTCCAGAGTGTGAACGAAAGCATGGTCCCATTCATCTCTGGGTCATGACACCCATAAATTTTGACACTCAATCAAATGACTGGTGGGATCATTTTGTTCATCGTATCTCCCAGCATGATAGACCTCTGAATCGCCAAAGTGCACCATCATCAATCTCCATCACTGTTCCAAGTCATGGATCATCTGTTTGTGTGTCGTCCGCCATCAAACTAAGGTAGCCTTCAGTTCTACATCGAGGGCCAGTATCCTTTGCGGTTCAAAAATTTTCTCTTGGAATTATTGAAAGAACATTGATAGTCTTGATAGTCCTTCATAAATGGGAAACTCGATAGTCTCAGTTACAACACGTTGGAGAGACTGTATAACCAACTCACATTTCCTAAATGATACTTCATGCAACCTAGTTTGCCAATTTTCTAGAGCATCATCAAAGTCAGAGGACGCAAAACTTGCGCTGCACCATCCAAGTTCACCATCGATGGTAAGATAGATATAGTATCCAGAGATGTTATAAGCATGATCCCAACTTCTACCGACTTCATCCTTCACAGGTTCAATATATCGTCATCCCTCCTGAGAGTCCATAGGAGAAATGACCCTAATATCCTGGTTTTCAAATGTTATAACTCGTTTTTTGAAGTTGATAATCGCCATGCTATCATTATCCCATCCAATCCCTAGTAGTGTGGAATAGGAACCACCATATTTGACTACTTCTATCACATCAAAGTCAACATGCTTTTTCATACCTTCAATGTTGACAACCAAGTTTGAGACGTGACCAATGGGCTGAACCTTCACTTGATTTTCTAGTTGTAGTTGTACCAGCGAACATCCCAATGTTGGCTTTCCCATCAATCACCAGGTTTACTTGGTTAGAATGTTTACATCTAATCCAAGATCTAGAATAACTGAGTCAACCTCATAATCTCCGATCTGGATATTCATCCTCATCTCCTTTCTTGTCTTCCTCTTTTGCAAAGAGTTAATTGCAAAATCCTTCACTTCCTTATCCAAGTGGTACAATAATGTATCAAGCTCAACAAGGGCGTCAGGGTCCATTGCCAGCGACAGAAAAATCTCAAAGAACTGTCACAAGGTACCATGTTGTCGTGATGGTCCTTCCTCTACAGGAGAGGATCAAAAGCAAATGGCATGCCAATAATTGGTAACTTACTCGAATTTCTACTGATTGCATGCTTTTCCCCAAAGAATGTGTCTTTCTCTGTTGCAATGTCAAATGCTACCTTTTTCTTGCCAGCAAGATGAACTTGCTTCCACGGTCTGTCCTCTTCGGTCGTCACACCAGCGCGAGTGACAATCCCAACGTCGACATCCTTTGTCCATAGTTCGACTTGAATTGTTGCAACTATCGGTCCTTGATTCAGGTTCAATGGTGGGTTCTAATTCAATGGCTGATTCATCAGTTGATTCTGAGTCAATTTCTGAGTCTGAGTCTGTGATGGGATTTGGTTCTACAATATCGGTTGGTTCTATACTTGGAATGTAGGCTGATTATGATTCTGCACATTTTGCAACTGAGGAATGTTTCCAGCCTGCCATTTGGAAATCAACTGAGGACATTTTTCAACATTATGTTTGCTGGCCGCATAGTATGTACACTATGAATGAAGGAACTCCCTCTGATAGTGCCCAAATACTCCATAGGTATAACACTGGATTGATTCATGACCTCGTCCTCCTCCTCAACCGAATTCTCCTCCTTGGCCTCTGAATCCTCCGTGGAATCCTCCTCGAACTCCTCCATGCTGAAACTATAGTTGGTCCATCTGCTGCTGCAGTAGGTTTGGTTGCTGGTGGACATAGTGCGTAGCTTGAACATATTGTGGTTGAGACTGAATGAACGACACCTGATTATATTTTGTTCGTGTTGCATACTGCAGTTGTGCTACAATCTTTGGCTGAGGTGCAAACTGTGGTTGCGCTGTAAATTGTTGTTGCGGTTGCATGGGGATAAACTGCATCTAGGGTGGTGGTGTATATTGCATGTGTGTTGCTGGTTGTACCACTTGTGGCTATGCTTCCATTTCCTGGGTGTCCTCTCCTTTCACAAAGTATGAATCATATGTCCTTTCCTGGAGCAAATCATAAGCTCGGTAGTTTTTATCGTCATGTCCTACTGACCGACAAAATGTACAATACATATTTTCTTCCTTGGTAATGATATTTTGCATGTATTCACAATTCTCATGTCAATGCCCATAGACCAAAAATATGCGACACCATGGTATACCAACACAGCTGAATGGGCTCAAGGATCTTAACAAAAAATAATTCTGGAACGTCGGACAGGTGTCCTTGGTATGTCCATCTACATGGCAACGGGTGCACCAAACATCATCATGATATTCCTTGTCCTTTTTGATATCTTGCAATTGGAGCGTTAGATTGTACAACTGTGCTTGAATCTGGTTCATTCCGACTGTGGTTTCTCCTACCAGCGATGCTTCCAATTTCATCGCAGTTTCTAGAGCCTTTCTTTCTGTCACAATCTTTTGTTTCATTAATGGTTGTCTTATATGTGGGACAAGTGCGTCGATGAACCACTCCTTGTGCTGAACATCACTCATCTGGAAACTAACCCGAGCCATCAATGTCTTAAACCACTAATCAAAATCCCAAATCGTTTCATTGGGGAACTACTTGATTTCCTTCAACTCGGTAATGTACCGAGCCTCATACTTTTGCTTCTTGAATTCCAATGTTTTCGCGGTACCTCCATGAGGAACTCGTGTGAATCTCATGAACCATTCTAGCACATGGACCCTAAGAGTAGTTTCCAGCTGGCTTTTCTTGCCATCATCGTCTACAGTTTGTCGGGTGGTCCAGATCGCCTCACACAAGAACCCATATTGCTCTGGGTCGTCATGTCACTTCCATGAAATATTGGTAGCTTCATTTTGTTGCCTCCCATTTTGGGTCTTCTTCCTCTTGCTAGTGCTTTATTGCTAGATTGTTGTTGACACATTAGGAAATTCGACACAGAATGCATGTTTCTTCCTTGTGGTGGAGTAGTGTGTGGAGGTGTGGGCATGTTATTGTTGGGGTTCGATCATGTTGTCCTCCCAAGCGCAACCTGGGCATGGTCTTCCTTGTCATCACAAAAAGGTAGCTTTGTCCCTTATGGTTGTTCCTTGCGGCATCGCACTTTGATTGGAGTATGAATTTCTCCCATCCTCTACCTCTTCTCTCGAAACCTTGATCCTCCCCTTGTACAACCACTTGTTTCCTCGGTGACCTTCACATTTTCACCAGAACGCATACCCATCTACCCCTTACCTTTCCATTCATCTCCCTCCTTTAGTTACGGTGCCTACATCCTCCGCAAACCAGAGTTCCACTACTCTTGGTCCATCTTCAGAATACCTTTTGCACAGACCAGTTGCTTAATTGACAGCTACAGTGATAGAAAGAATCTTCCTCGTGGTCCACTGAAGAACTCCCTTTCTGCTTCACTAAATAGCTTGTTGGTGTCAACTGTAAACTCACTAATGTAGCCTTCCAGGATTCTTTCAACAGCCTACGATGCCTTATTGTTTGTTTCTTGTAATGCCTAGATTAGCTTTGGAGTCGAGGAGGTTGGCTCTCCTCCTTGGAAGTTTGTTTTCTTAGAAGTGAACTTCACCAGCCACTCACGCAAGAGGACAAGAAACTCACAAAAGAACCATTCATGAGCACCATCATGGATATATCTATCCAACCAATGGATTGTCGATAGCTTCAGATTATGGTTTTTAGTTTTAGCAAATGCTCGCAACTTTAGATCAAACCACCCCTTGGTCTTCGGTCGAGTTGGATGCCAAAACATATCCTCCTTTTAATCGCAACTCGGTCCGAACAACAGAACCATTTATTGGAGAAAACCCACCAACAAAGCCTCATTGAAAGGGGTTCTCACTCTGTCAATGTCCAACCAGCGCGATAGCCCTAAGCACTAGCCCAGACAGGTCTTACCCTTCCCAACAACATCCGTAGAGTGGACGAAGTCTCACCCGAGATGTTCAACGGAGAGCTGTCAGAACCGAGTTTCTAGTAGTGAAGACAGGGGATATGGGATCTGACGGGGACAGAACATAACTATTGGATCCAGAACTATGTAGTCGACATTAATTCATTTCCATAACTACAGATTGCATCATACATTTGTCTCAGTATTGCTAGTGCAGCAACATCATTTATAAAACATCTCAATTCATAATGCAACAGAAATGTAACAAACTTGAAATAGATCATATCAACATAAATATAGAGAAAATGGAATAGACCATGGTGACATTATAACAGATCACAACATCATAACAAATCTAGATTACAACAACATCACAAAAAATAGATCGCAACATCATAACAGAAAAAGATAAGATTTGTGCAACGATTGCCATATCATATTAACTCTGCACAAATGATCCAAAAGGACAAGTATTCTCCACAACCGGAGGCTGAATACATCAAAAAATAACCCAGATAGATCAGAGCTACAACAGAAAATTCTTGAGAACCAGATCGAACTAGACCTCATGCGATAATCATAAGGTTGTCGATCAATCCAATCGATCATGCCCCCCTATTCAATTGCAAAACTAGTTCTATAAATAGGCTTTCTCCTTTACATTAAAGGTCCGCTTCTAACTAACTTATAACCGTTAATGACCTATTGTGACAAAACTTGATCAAATAATATATAA
>LPNX010050511.1:275438-402956 GCA_001517045.1 Pseudotsuga menziesii
TTATTTGTATTTGCATGACATCGAGTGTTGTTTATAGTTGTCGTGAGTCCATGATATTCATGCAAGAAATGAAGTCTTGTAGAGGAGGACTCATCAAAATGGCCTTTTGAATCTCATTTTGACAAAAAAAGAGTGGACATTGGTAGCAAGGTTCACATCGGTAGTAGGAACAGATTTTTGAGCTTGTTTCGGGCCTAGTAGTTGTTCTCTGTTGTTGTAGTCATATTTGTTGACACATTACCACACTTTAGATTGCAGCCCCATCGGGAGTGAGAGTTGCATCTTGATGGCTAGTGCCTCATAGTAATCATTCATTACTAGTTGTCTTGCACAGCTAAGTAGTGAGTGAATGAGTTATTATAATTTATCAAATTTCCAATATTTTGAATGACAAGTTGAAATTGATAGCATAGAAATTTCAATATCTTGAGAAATTTATATGGATGGGTAATTTCAAATGTTTCCTTCTTTGAAATGTTGACATAAATGATGTTCTTCTTAATTAAAAGGGTAAAATTTAGATTTTAATTTTGTTTTAAAAAGCAATTTTAACTTTACACTTTTAGGAAGAGATAGAACCCTTTGGAAGGGCTCTCAAGAGTTCAATTTTGAACGTTGTTAGTGTAGGTTAACAATTTAACAAAACCATATTAGTGTTATTTAACAATTTAGGTTTTGGCGCCAACGTGATAGGTGTCCTTCTAAGATTACATTTCACTCAAGCTCAAGGTGACCATGTTCAAGGCTTCAATGGCACAAGGTATGTTTCAAGCTATGGTCATCCTGATTTTTTCTGTGTTCTTCACTTTGCATGGAATTTTGGCAATCATGGGGCCATAAGCTACTGCAATCCAAAGAAATATTCATCTCATTTCTTCAGGATGGAGTCCAACTCTAGGGTTTCTGGAAATCCTGTTATTTTTGATGGGGTTCTTGCCTATTGTTCAGCTGAAATATGGCATTCAGAGATTCGATCCGACGACCGGTTCATCATTCCCTTTGACGAATTCGGGTTCACGCACAAAGGCCGCCTGCAAATCTATGTGAAGGATTCCTCGTACAAGGCCATCACGGAGAATGATATAGACCTGGCATCCATGGGGTTCTTCCTGAGCACTAGATATGCTTGGGTTCACCTCCTGCAAGATCTAGAACGTCATGAAATTCACTGTGTACTCGGGTGTAAGCTCATCACACCCCTCCTTACATTTAAGGATTTGGAGAAATCACTTCCCTTTAACAAAAAAATCAAAGAGTTTGAAGCAAACTAGTTTACTCCGGTATTTTCCAATTGTATCCATGACATCGTGGTTTCGATGACGTAACTATAGTTATTTATAATATTGAGGGTGGTGATGGCACCAGGGATTAACTTTAGGCCGGTGAAAACCTTATGTGGAAGCTCTATTTTTCACTATCTTTAATATATGTTGGGTTGGCTGGGGTTTGGATGTACGTGGTTGTAAAAAACCATCTTACGACCTACCAAATCAATGTATTCATGGCCTCCCTCGTCTGTGTGAAAGACCTAAATCTTGTTTGCGAGGCAGAGGACAAGGATTTCATTAAGGGAACGAGAACAACCCATGGATGGGATGTTCTGTTTTATTTTTTCATTTTTCTGAAGGGAATTCTTCTTTTTACCCTGAGTGTCTTGGTTGGCACCGATTGGTTCTTCTTGAAACCCTACCTGCAAGGCAAGGTTAAGAAAGTTCTCATTGTTTTCATTCCCTTGCATGTCTTAGCCAATATTGCTACTGTGGTGATCGATGAGACTGGGCCATATTCCAAGGATTGCCTTTCCTAAAAGTAGATGTTTCTCCTAGTTTAGGTGATCTACTGTTGTGATGTCTTGTTTCCCATTTTCTGGTCTATAAATAATTTGCACCATGATGCGCATCCTGACGGCAAAGTGGCTATTAATCTGATGAAGTTGACTTTGTTAATATTGTATTATATTGTGGTGGTATGCTATATTCACTTCACTCGTGTTGTAGATTATGCTCTAATCACCATAGCTGCATACCGGTATGCCTGGACTAGTGTCATGGCTAGAGAATTGGCAACCCTTGCGTTCAATGTCTTTACTGGTTATAGGTTCCGTCCGATTGTGCACAATCCCTATTTTGTGATCGACGATGATGAAGAGGAGGTTGCATCCCAAACATTGAAGCTAGAAGATGAATTTGAGTTGTAAGAAGGTAGGATCTAATGAATCCCTTGGGGTTATGACTTAGGAATCAGATGATGATAGCATTTTGGGTACTCGTTTATGTGAGAGTGCTGAATAATCTTGGAATTAATCATAGCACATAGGGATTAACATTGAGGGTGAATCTTCTTTAAATGAAAGCTTGATCTTCTGTTCTTTTTTCTGGACTGTATGAATAGATTTCAAGGTACATTTCAATAGGCCAATTTAGTCTTGTAAGTTGTAATGTTATTTTTGTAATTGGAACAATTTCTATTTGGTATGATAGGCTAAAACGAGAGTAATTGTATTTGGTATGATAGGCTAAAATGAAAGTAACTGTAGCCTTAGAAGTTAGTTCTAAGTTGTTTTGTTTGTATCAAAATGTAAGTAGTTTTGTGCCATGTATAATACAAAATAATTTTTTTGAAAAAAAAAATCTATGGCCATTCCAAATTTTTTCACTTTATTGTTTTTTAGTTTAATTGATATTTGAATGATAAAATTTTAGCTCTAAAATTATGAAATTTATTCATAAATGGGATTTTTAGGTTGAATTATATCACCCTTATTTTAAATAAAATTTGTGTACCCTAGAACTCTGAAATTGCTTCAGAAATTGCTCAAATGCAAGCTAAAGATGATGCTAACTTGGAAAAAAGATTATTTAAGTAGTCTTGTGAATAAACACTTGTAAAAAAGAGTATGGATAGCCTCTCCATCCATTTTTCATTGTTAAGGTTTTGGCTTGAGTTCTTAATTTCCAATCTGATGTACCTAATTTCCTCCTCTCTCAATATCTAGTAGGTATTTTCTTCAACCGCCAGAGCTTGTGATTTGCTGCGAGAGCTTGTGATTTGAAACCTATTTTTTGAATTTTGTGGTGTTTAACATTTGCAATTAACTGTTAAATATTCTTTCTTCAGCTACGAGCCCGTGATTTGCTTAAAGAGCATGTTGTTTGAAGGTTTCGGATTCCTGCCCATGGAGTGCCTTCTTTGTTGTTTTGCGTTTTCGGGTAAGAACTCTTTGGACTTTCAAGATCTATAATTTGAACCATGTTTTACAAGCTTAAGAAGCATTATGTTCCTAGAAGTCCAGAGTTAAATGAAATCTATATTTTTGGATAAACGTTCTTTTAGTATACAAGGCATATCATAAAACAACATATTTGAGTATATATTTCATTTAATGAATCAATGCATGGTGCTTATTATTTTCCCTCAAGAATTGGTCTCTTGTATCATGACTTGAAAAGAGTGAACTCACTTAGGGCACATGTATCCAGGAAGTCTCAACTTTTGGCAATCTTCAAACTTAAAGAGCTTAAGCAGTAATTTGTTTCCTTTTTCTTTTTAAAAATGAAACACATGAAATTGACATTGTTGTGATTCCCAATGTACTAATTGAACCTTGCCAAGCCAAGTTTATTTGCAATCAGGTAAAGAGCAGGGAGAATTTGGAAACTCATAGTGTACACGTTCCAAAACCCAAGATTGGACATGTTATTAACAATTTTATCTGTTACAGGTTCAACTTGAAATGTTTGTTTATTGGGTGGTTTCAGTGTATCATTGTTAGCTTGTTGTTTGTCATTGCATTTTATAGCCACTAAATTCTTAACATTCTCCCTTTCCTTGTCTCCATGTTGCTATCCATGTATTAATCAGAATTTACCTGGCATTCCCTTCAATTTTTTGAAAGAGATCTCATATCTTATTTTGTGGTCTGCTTATATATTGATTCTTCTCATCAATGAAAATCCCTTGGTGTTTATCAACGATTGATATCTGGAAATTACATGGTGACCCTTGCACATAGTGAGGGTTCTCACTTGCTAACCCCCCATGAGACCCCCATACGTCTTCACCTTCAATTGACTTTAATCCTGATGTGACATTCACTTTCAGATCCTCTATAAGTAAAAAATTTCCTGTCTAATATAAAGGAAGGTTCCAACACTTCATAAAAAAAACGTTGGTCACATTAAGGTATGAAAGTATAGGGATTTTTGGTCTTGAAGGATTTTGATCCAGTATTGTCTACACTCATGGCCTTAGTTTCAACTCTTTTTCCTTTGGCGATTGTTCTAGAAATTTCTTACTTAACCTGAAGATAGACGAGCTTCACTAGATCCTCCTCACTTTTAGTGAGCAATCTACTGAGCCCTCCTCCTGCATCATGTGCCAATCCCTTCTCCCATTACATGAGCATGGGAGTATGTTACAATCAAGGATTTAGGTATACGATGAAGAATATTTGTTTTTATCGTTCACCGATTCTTCTATGTGTAATGCATAACCAATATTTTTGCTCTGATTGACTATAAGATATTGTTGCCTTGGAGGATCTAAAACCATGATATTGTGATGTTGTACGAACCCTCTATACTTCTCATAATGATACTATGACATGGATTCCTTCTTTGGATCAGTGGAGCCCTACTTCACCGATTCCTTGAGATTGCACCCTTGAACAAGTGGTTGACTTGCAGTTATCCTCATACAATGTGAATTACTTGCTCATTTCCTCTTCCTTTATCTGCAATTAACAATGTCCGATAAATTATCTCTTACTTTATGACAAGCAATTCTATTGACACATAAAATTTGTTGTCAACTTTCTTGATTTACCTTGAATATTGTGAAATGTATATCATGTTTTTATTTTTGTTGCATGCAATTTTTTGTGCCTACTCCTCTAAGTAATTATAATTTATGAATCATGATACAATTATTTCATTTTAACATGTAGGCTTCAAAATGTTCCGAGGGGTGACAACAAGTGTGGCTAACTGGGATGCAGTCTTATCCTTGAGGACAATCCTCTCATGGACTTCGTGCAAAAGGGAGCTCGCATCCAATTTTGTTGAATAGATAACTACAAAAATTGTCATTGAGGATGTTTGGTGTGATGTAAAACTTCTCAGAGCATTGAAAGAACACCATACTTGGTGAAATTTCATGAAGCATATGAAGATAATTCAAATGTATATATAGTAATGGAGTAATTCCAAGTCCAGTTACCTCTTATTTACATGTTTTCTAGATAATCCATAGTATATAAAGATGTTTTTCTCCTACCTAGGTTAAGAGCGGCATTTTAACCATGCAGTGACTGTTGTGTTCCAAAATGATGGATGAGCACAGTTTATGCTCTTTTATTTATGTTTTCAATCTTATCAATTTTGGTAATTGTTATTTTGATCCCACCTTACATAGAAAAATTTTGACACTGTCATGATGAAAGACTAAGTGAGAGGAGTTAAAAGGATTGATTGCTAAAAATGACTTTAAAAAACATAGCATTATAAATAAACTTCTAATGGGTTTTATTGAAATCAGCTGCAAGATCGCCACTGTAAGTAAAGCAAGGCTAATGATAAAATATATATGATGCTTGTGGTTTGTGGGTGGTGATTATGCTGATTATTAACGTTGATGTTGAGTCTTGATTTGCATGCTGTCATATTGTTTAAACTTAATACAGACAACAAAGTGCCTATTTTCATTGGCAAGTGTGGCTTAGAGATCTCAAGCTTAAAGCAATTGTCAAGACTAATTATCCTTTACCCCAGTATATTTATGATGTCAATTGCATTGGAAATTTTGAAGCTGAGGAAATTATGCAAATAATTTCAAACAAGAAGTCATTCAGAAATATGCCTCTAGAAACTCAAGATTTTGCATGTGATGTCCATGGGAATCAGTACCAGTAGCCAATGGTGGTCTTGAATAAAAGGGGGAGAATACTAGAGATTTCTGCTTCATACACCTCCTTCAAATTATGATTTAAAAGGGATGATTTTGAAACATTGATTTGCATACCTGAAGTTCAGAAAAACAAGTCCATAATAGAATTATAAGAGTGCCATTCATTTAAATAATTCATCCCACATAGCATCGCATCGTCGACAAATTAGAGTTGCATTATAGAAATGTTCAATGTTTTTATCCCTTTGATCTGGGAATTATCCTTATCCTTACTTATTAGTCAACTAAGTCCTTCCATGGTGATTAAAAATTATGATAGTGAGAGAGGGAATCACTATCGTAGACCTCGAGAGGCATAGAAGTTATCAGCAGACATCCATTTATCGGAACCGAATAATTGACTGAAGAAACACATGATATTATCCATTGAATGGAATTCCATGGAAAACCAATCTGAAGTAATGCCATTCTTAGAAAACCCAATTAACCATGTCATATGCTTTGGACAGATCCAACTGAAGAATCAAAGCAATGAGATTTCTAGTTTTAATACTATGAAAAACCTCCTGAGCTACACCTATAGCATCCATAATTTGTCTGCTCTTTAAAACCTGAGTTTCTCTATTGAGATATTCCTTGGCAGGATCGGCTTGATCCTTCTTGCATTGAATTTTGCAATAATTTTGTAGATCAAGTTCCATGATGAAATAGGCCTAAAATCCTCAAAATAGCTAGGATTATATTTTTTCATAATTAATGCTATAAATGTAGCATTGAGGGCCTTTCAAACTTTACCCAAAATCCTTGATTCTTACACAACCACTAGAATCTCATACCTCATGATATCAAAAAATTATAAGAAAATATCCATAATCCACCCATCCGACCCAAGATTTTTTTACTTTGCAAGTCCTTTTAAGACATATAGTTTCTTATCCTTTATTGTTGACTCCATAACCTTGTCACTTTCTTTCTTGAAGAACAAATGAGGGAATTATTTGAAAACTTTATTATGCTCTAATATGGTAAGATTTGTCTATTCATGATAAAATCACTTAAAGGTATAATATCTTCTTTTTCTAGAGATTCTAAGTCCCAAATATGTTTTCCTTCTTGATTATTTAGGGTGGCATATATAATTTCGCACCCTTCAATAATCAACAAATTTATGAAAAAATTGGTTTTTTTGGTCGCCTAAGGAAACCTAGATCGCCTGGATCTTTAAATGCCAATACTCTTCCTAGATTTTTAGAATATTCAACCTTTCTTGTTCCAAGCCCATCAAAATTTTCTTATCCTTCTCTGTTTGAGGACCCAAAAAATTAGTAGCAGAGATGGATTGAATCTGAGCTTCAATCCTCTCAATATCAACCTTCTAATATTTTTTCTTATCTTTTTCCCATTTCTTTACTTCCTTTTCTAACCTTATTAGTTTTTGGACTAAGGAGTGAGAGATTAAGGAGTACCTCCCAACATCAAAATTCATCCATTTGATTTGAACCAATGTTTTGAAGTCTTCCTCCATCAACTAGGAATGGTTGAAATTGAAAGGGTAATTGTATCTATTATCTTCAAATTCAAATTCTAGAAAAATGGGAAAATTATCTCAAAAGTACTACAAAACCACCCAAGATCGATATCAAGTCATTGCCCCCAATAGTTGGTCTACCAATAGAAACATGTGAAGGAATTTTGCAATGCCCTCTAATCCAAATATACCATTCTACCATGTCATGGGAAAGGAATAGGTCCGATATCATTTAAGTCAGATAAAGACAAAATATCTATGAATTAAGAACTCAAATGATCCCTTAGAGCATTATGGCCCCATATTTATGCAGATGATAGAGTTAGATTTAAATCACTTACAATAATAAAATTTGGGCATTGTAAGAATCCATCTACCACAATCAAGTCCCAAAACAATATTTTGTCACTTTACGTCCCATAATATTTTATCAAATTGACTTCTTTAGAGGAACCAATAAATTTTCCAGTTCAATGGATTCCCAATGGAGTCACAAAGGCTGAAAAGTAGCAAAATTTGGGTTCCAGGAAGCTAGCAATCCCCCTGATTAACCTACTGCATCTGTGGACACCATAGACTAGTCCTGTTTTAGTTTGGAGAAAAAATCCCCAGCTTTTTCCCTCACCACCATGGTCTCTTGTAAAAAAATGATCATCAGCTTCTCATTCTCTATCAGATGTTTGAGGGAAAAAGTTTTTTGGAGGCCCCCCACTCCTCTAATATTTAGGGAGAGAAAGATCATTGTTTTCCCCTTGTTATGGATTTGACATCTCTAAGAGCCTAGGATTTGGAAGAGGATGTACCTTCCATTTTTTTCAGTAGAAAAAAGATATTTTTTGTTGGAATAAGGATTATTTGTTTTTCCTTTTCTAGAATTGTGTGTTTTGATTGCAGAAAAATCGTTTTTTAATCCCCCTTTCTGAAGTCCCTTATGAATGAGGTTAGCTGAGGAGATAAATTAATTTCTTCCATTTGATTATGATTCTAAGGGGATGTTTCCTATGTAGGAAGTAAGGTGATTTTTTTAACAAACTCACACTAAGAAGGACTCAAGGAAATCCCATCTAAAGGATTTGAAGATGGCTCTAACCCTATAGGATTATAAATAACCCCCACCAAAGGTTGAAAGTATGGAGGGTTTCCAATAACATTATCGATACTTTGTGGAAACCCCTTTGCATTTGCAATTTTTTGTAACTCTATCCTTAGAAGTTCTATACCACCAACACAAATAGGAGGAGAAACAAGGGGAGGAAATTCACTTGATTTCCCCTGTGGAACATGGTCTAAACCAATTATATTTCTATATCCCCTCGCAACTAGATCCCCACCCCCAATAGGAGGAGGGATCGATTTCTTGATATTCACTCCATGATAGAAAAAAAGGACTCCATTTAAGATCCCATACCCCACCGTATCACCTTTTGATTCAAGGGATGAAATGAAATTTATGCCAACTTGAGATAACGAAGACACAAAACTGAGATCAAGGGAATGAAGCTTATAGACTAATGCAGACATAACCAAAAAGAAAGGTGGTTCCTAATTCACATGAAATTCTCTAGTCGAATCCTTCTCTGTAATATCAATGTCTAAGTGGTTATTGTCATCAGTAGAACAAGCATGGATCTCCTCCAAAGAATCCTCACACTCTGATCTCGAACTAGCCTTTGGGAAGTTTTTGTAGGGATGACCCACACTTTTGCATTTCATGCACCTAAAAGGAATACCTGAGTAATATAGGGTTTGAGTGAACATTCTACCCCTCTATTTGATTTCTATATTTTCCAATAGACCATTTGTAGTGAACCCAATCTCTTATTTATCATTTCGGAAGATGGGACACCTTTTTTTTTCATCTCAACAACAAAAACAAACATAAGTCTCAAAGAATTACATGGAATTACAAGTAACTATGTTCCCCATCAATTCTTAAGTTCTTAAATAGGAAAGTAAATGTATACTTATTGTAAAAGCTTATTTCCTCGTCATATTAAGAAGCACACACATACACAATAAAGGGTTTAATAAAAAGGTTTTATTTTCTCTTATTCAGATCATGGTGAACCCAAGAGATAAGCTCACATTGATATGGAAATCGGTGAATTTGCAATTCTGAAAAACCATACAAACTGAGCAATTTTTATGAATATACAATTTTTTTTATTAATATACAGTACCCCGTTAGTTATTCGACGTTAAATTCCTAGCAACTGTTTTCGGATTTCATGTCAATTCGATGATGTTGTTGTGGCTCCGACAGTAGATTGTCGTCGCATTTTCGACATCCTGGGCCCTCGTCCGAGAACCTTGTCGTAGGAAATTCGACGACCTTGTCATAGGAAATTTGATGACCTTGTCGTAGGAAATTCGATGACTGTGTTGTATGAAATTTGACAACCTTGGCTTATCGTCGAATATCCAACGTTATGCCAACGACGACAAAAAAATTTGAGGTTGTGGAATACCTGATAGGTTATTGTCGAATTTCAGACATGGAAGCCGTAGGATTTTGGGCTCAAATTTTGTTGTGACTCAATGAATTGAATGTAAAGAAATATTTTAAAGTTCGAGGTAAAGGAAAAGCAATGGGATAAAGATGAAGAAATTTGGGCTGAAAATGATAAGGTTTTTAAACAAAAACAAGCAGAGCTAGAAAAGGAACTAAAAGAAAAGAATAAAGGGCAGAGAATGTAAGTTATTTTACCTTCTATACAATATCATGTAGATTCCCTTTCCCAAGATATGTCTTAGGTAAGTATTAAAGATATAGGAATCATTGGTTTGAAGAACCAGAATAAAAATTTGGATGACATAGCTGTAAAAAGAGAACATGATAGAAATGCATTGGAAGACAAATGCAAAGAGCTGATAGATCAGAATAATAAGTTGACAAAGCAAGTGATAGGACAGTCTTCCTTATAGGGAGCTAAGCATATCATCTGGGATGTGCTTATAGCATAAGAAGCCAAGCTCAGTCCTTATTTGGATTATATTCTAGACAAGGAGATTGTTACACGAGCAACTAGACAAAATGTCTTGGTTGTGAAGAAGGTCTTAAATAAAAAACACATAGACATAGATTAGAATGCAATCAGGTTTTTGAACAGTTTGACAAAGGAGGAAATAAGAAAGGAAAATATCAAACATGGGATCGCTACTATCACATGGGAAAGAAAGGTGGTGAGAAAATATAGACATTTGGATATAGTGCATGTAGAAATTGATATTATGAACCATCAGGTTAAGGAACTCATCGAACTGTTTAATCCACTGTTCAAAAGAGGACTTCCTTTCTTTTCAGAAGATAAAGGATAAATTTGGACTCGGAAGGATAATCAGGATAGGTTGATTAGTTGTAGATTAGATCATAGGGATTTTGATGACATGCATAAATCCTTGTCTGGAAAAATAGTGATTGACAAATTAGCTAGAGATTTTGAGATGTTGTTCGATTTCAAATCCACGTGTGCTAAATTTCCATATTTCTCTTATACAGAAAATGTGGAGCTTAGGGTGTTGGCAAAGGAGATGATCACTTTGTATTTTCCTACTACTGACTAATGGAGGACCATTCAACAATTTGGAACAAATAAATACAAATTACATCAATGAATATTTGAAGACCGCCGAGATGAAGAAATCATTTTGAAATTTTGTTTGGAGAAATTAGTTAATTAGGGAATTTTGTTTATTTCAAAGCAGTTAGAACCAAATAAGTGTTTTGACACATGTAAACGAAGTTGGAACTATTTTAGCAGTTAGGTTTAGTTTTCAGCTTGAGGATAAATTGTATAAATACTATTACATTTTATGAAACAGGGGCTGGAACCTGTGATATTTGGAGTTATGTACTTTGTGAACTATCTTTAATATAATTTGCAGAGACGAATGTTGGTTTTTCATCATAGATTCCTATGTTATGTTGGTTATAGTCCGTATTTTCCTTTCTTTGAGAATAGTTTTCTTGTTTTTACTTTCCATTATGTCTTCTTTCATATATGAAATAAGTGTGTAACAGTTAAAAATTCATATTTATTATGCTCTGGATATTTTTTCGGATATTCCCAGACCATTCATATAAAGTTAATACAAAATTCATCTTATGTTGCTCTGTATTGATGGAATGTTCATGTTTCTTTCATAATCACCAGAAAATCAACATTTTTACTATAATTGAGTAATTATCTTTCCTTTGTTGAAGTTCTATGCAAAAATATTTGTGTTTCATCATTATATATGTATCGACTCCATAGCCCAATGGTTACCTATTTTGTTTCAACCAACCATAAAATCTAATTTTATTTATTTATTTACACATATCTAGCCTTGTTAAACAAATTTGTGAGAGATCCCTCTTTGGAAAGAGAAAAGCTAGTTTTCTTTCTTAAAGTGGTTTTTGTTGTTACCTTGAGATTTCCTTCCACAACCTGAGGTATATTTTGAGTGATAACAAATTGGCACTGTTTCTGGGGAATGAAAGTGCAAATCAGCTCTGGGTGAGATGATAAATATCTAGAGTTTTCAAGGAAATGGATTTCTATGGGAAAATATAGATTTCCACATTTGAAGGTTGTACATTATCCCTAGCGGCTCCACATTCATTTTGAGCATAATTTCAGAAGACATATTGAGTTCTAGGAGATCACATACATGAGGTAACCCTAGTACTGATATTTTACAAAGTGTGGAAAACCCAAAAAATTTGTTTAGAAGTAAAGGAAAAGAAAAAGTAAATCTTTCTTAGTTTGGTGCATCATCTTCTCAAGAGTTTCATAGTATTTTGGATTATGGATGGGAAAAAAATGTTGAAAGGTATTTGTTAAAATATAAATATGAGTCTGAACTAAAGAATTCAGAAATAAAACTTAGTAGACTATAATCATATCTACTTGACTCCCTTTGGAAATATCTTCAGTAGTCTGTAAAAATTGAAGAAAGAAACCCTGTTCTTCGAATCTGACAACCTAATATTCCACATCCTATTCAAACTCCTCCAGTTATTCAAACCCTTCTAGTTTTTTGAGTTCCTCCAATTATTCCAAATCCACCAAGACCAATGGTGGCTAGGTTTGCTCCTTTTGCTTTACCTGCTGCATTGCATGACCTTCCCTAGAATTATTCCTAGAGGATTTATTTCAATGATGGGGAGGGAAATCTTATAGAAAAACAACATGTTGTAAATTTTGACGATTTTATTGACTTGGAGGAAGTTGATGATGAAGATGTTAAAATGAGGTTGTTTACAAAAAGTCTGTCTGGAGAAGCAAATAAATGGTTTAGGGATTTTCTTGCTAGGTCTATTTTAACATTTTAATCCTTCCGGAATGCATTTCTAGAAATATGGGATGATAAGAAAAGTCCTTTATAGGTTCCATCTCAATAAAATAACCTTAAAAAAGGGGGTTTTGAGTCTGTTCATGAAATTCAAGTCGATTTATGAGAGTGTATAATTCAATCCCTACTGATATTAAACCCTCACCTAGAGCTAAAAAATTACATTATGTTGAGGCCTTTGATATTGATTTTGCATTATTGTTGAGAGAGAGAAAATTGGTTAGTCTTCCAGCTATTTTCACAGATTCTTTAGAAGTAGAAGCAAACATGATGGCATGTGGAAAGATAAATCAAAGACTAGAGATTGAGAGAAGGAAAGTTAGAGAAGAAAACATGCCTTCTACTTCTATCGCTTCTTCTTCTAATGAAATTAAATTTGAGATGATGTTGAAAGCAATGGAGAAGTTAATGGATAGTTTGACTGTGGACACTAGACCATTAAACATAGAACATAATCAACCTCAAATGAGGAATCCAAACTTCAAAAGGCCAATTCCTCCCCCAACTCCATAGAATAGGCATAGAGATATAATGAATCTAAGAAACCAAGAGGATCATCAAATACGACCACCTTTCCCTGAGAATTATGTTGTAGATGAAGATGAGGCCGAATCTATTGAAGATCAAATTCACCATTTTGGTGACTTAGATCCTGAAATATACCTCACGGAAGAAGAGCATAACATGTTTTCCTAAGAAGATGATAATAATGATTTTGAGGAGGAGTTTGAACAATATCAAAGGGGTTATCTGCATGCTATAGATGATGTACAGATAAATACTAAGCTAAGAAATAGAGATGTTGTTATAAATAAAGGGAGGTTGAATCAAAATCCGCCTTCCAGTAGTCAACAAAATACAAAAAATAGAAATGAAAAATAAAAAAAGCTTGTTGTATTGTTGACTCAACCCTCAACAAACAAAACCCAGTCGACAAGGGTCCCACTCTATGGACAGTCGAATCTCCACAATCTCCTTGAGGATAAACCCAGAAATTTTTTACCCTACCCAGCAACACTCACAGAGAGAATGAGGTCTCACCCGAGATGTTCGAGGGAGGGATTATAGAACCAATTTTTTGCAGTATAGAAGAGGGTTAGGGCATCGAAGGTTCATCAAATCAACAACCAGATCAGGTCAACTTCTATAATAGAACCATTCATTATTGCACATCATTCATTCATAACTATAACATATATAGACCAAAAAATATGATAGCATTCATAAACGGTAAAACATCGCATCATAGGTCCATATTTTAGATTCACTTAGCATTCATCATTAGGTTTGCAAGAATAGAAAGATAGAAAAAGACAAAAGAATATAACAACGATTCATATCAGCATCTGTCTTATCATATTACTTCTACGCAATCAACCATAGATCAAAACAGAGGACAATTCATCTCAAACAAATAACAACTTGTTCTCTCTCTCTCTCTCTATGTCTCGATTATTTTCCATTCACAATTCTTCTTTCTATATATAGGCTTGCACCTTTACATTCATGGTCCACTTATAGCTAATGCCTAACTAATTTAACTGACTAATGACCAATATTCACAAAAATTGGTCAAAAGTACAAAAAGTGACTTAAAATAATTAAAATTGGTCTATCTTCCACCTATCGCACTATCTTCGTCTTGCGCGGTGTCTTTTGATCTTGCGCAGCATCTATGATGCTACACAAATTACCCCAACCCATTTCTAATGGGCCCCCAACATAGTTTTGTGGCTTGTCCTTGAGCCACATCAGGTTGACTTAGTGTACTCATTGATTTTAAGCTTAAAGTATTTGTATTGCTGAGAAATTTCTGTGACTTGTGCTTTCACTTTCTTAGCAACATCCTAACATGTAAGGAGATCTTGTTTCAATAGGTGCTCCACCATATTGTCATTAACCTCTTTCTTGGCGTCTTGCACAACCTACAATGCAACGACTGCTTTTCCTGATAGTTGTGATCCAATCTATTGGAACTCATCGAGCTGGTCACTGCATCTCTGCTATCACTCCTGTGTCTTTGCAACTCTTTGCTGGAGCTCCTTTAGTTCAGTAGAATGTGCGATCAAAACAATTGGAGGCATAGCCCTTAACACCGTCTTCAATGTTTCCAATTGGTTCTTTGCTTCCTGCAACTCCTTGGTGAGTTGATATAGCTACTCATATTGAAGGACACTACCCCAAAATTGTGTCGTTGCCTTTGTGACCCTCTTTGAATCTTTCTCCATTTCATCAAACTATGCAGAAATATATTTAATGGTAATATTCCATTCTACTACCTACTCTGACAGTGTCTCTAAGTAAACCATAGAATTCAAGAGGTTGTTGTCCAATTAGAGCTGTGCGATGACTTGTCCAAGTCGCTTGGCCTTGGTGACTACATCCATCTCTGTTGTTCTTTCATGGATGTACCGGCATGCATTTGTAATGGCCTCTTCTACCTACCCCTAACTCACAAATATCTACACCTTCTCAATAAAAAGATAGTCAGTTTCCTTTTTCAACTCAGTAATTTCCACAGTAGCCTTCCTCTCCAAATCCTCCTGCGCGGTCTTCAATGTAGCAATCTCTTGCACTTTTTCTATTGTCAGCTGCTCCCTTACCTGTCGTAATTCCTCAAATCCCTTCTTCATTGCTTCGTCTTCAATCTGCGACCGTAAGTACTAGTTGCTGACATAATTATGTCTATCTTCCAAGTCCTAGTTGGTGACCTACTGCATGTGTACTAGCATCTAAGTTGATAGCTTGTTATTTTCCAACGCAATGCTCTACAGCTGCTGCAATGAGGAGTTGATATTCTCTCTTCCAGCGTCGATTGCATTCAGGGGAACCTGAACATTCCTATCCTGCGGCTCAGTGCTAATCGACAAGAAATCCTACAAAAATACACTTTCTAGTCCTCTTCTTGCTACAACATTATATATATAATCTAACTTGATGCATACCTCAGCAAAACCTTCCTGAGCAAACATCCGCATTTCTTTCTCGGAAACAACAGCTGAGTCCATGATGGCCTTAATGATCCTCTGTAATTGTGCCTCCAACATGGATCGGGTACTATTGTTGGCATCCTGGTCCATTTTCCTCTTCATCCCTATTTCCTTAAGGATTCGTTGTGCCTATAGGTCCACAGGACTTTCTGTTGAATATTCTCCATTGGAATCGTGATGACTCTGCTCCTTGTGCACAGGCTCTTTAGGGGCATCTATTGGTGGCCCCATCAATACTTCTTCTACACTTACTGGTTTGCGCCAGTTAGCAGGCCAATCCTAGACCACTGTGTGCAAGTCTTCACCTATCATCTTATATCCCATTGGCATCCATTGCTTGTGAGGGTCACGCCTAGCCTAGATCTGAATAGTATGTAGGTTGATGGAGAACCGCATAATTTGTTGATATTTCATTGTTACTGTGTCTGATAATCTTGGAACTTTAACCGATGTTGCTTGTAATTCCTCCTAGTAGATCCAAAAGTGGATCGCGCAATCTGCTTGTCAACTAGGCTCCTTTACGCACCACAAGTTTTGATATCGTGTGCCTTTGCACACTTCAATAGCTTCAACTATCATTATTTGGTAATCCTTTGGATCCATCCAAGCCACCAATGCAATTAAAATAAATATCCAACTATAAGTGAAGGGTCGCTCTCCAGCTTGAACTGTGACTGCATCCTCAGTTAATTGGTTCAACAAAAAAGAGGTACCAATTCATTTGGAATGCTGCAACAAATTTTTGTGTGCATGCAATCACCTTCAAAGTGCACTGAATAGGGAGATTATTCCTAACAATCTTACTTTCCATAATATGTGCGCCAATACACAATGCTCTATCATTAATGTTGTTGATGTGATAGGCTCCACCATCGTGCTTCAAATAATACCTCTCCTTCAATCGTGTTGGTAGTCGCTTATCATTATCTCAGCCTTTGAAATACTATAATGGGTTGGGCCCATCCTTCGACAACCCTGTAATCTCATAATTCAAATCAATAGTGAGTGTGATTGGTGTGTCCAACCACAACGTTCCTCCATGGAAGCACACCAATAGCTGGTTGATGCACGCATTGGATTCATTCAACCACTCAAAATGCAGCATGTTGATGAGCCCCACTAGCCTAGACTTATCCATCCCTTGAACCCATGGCTGAGGAATATGCACTACCGGTCCTCCTGCGACTGATGGAAGTGACTCATAGGGCTCATCCACGACACCCATCCACAGCAATAAGTCATGATCCGCATACTTCATCAACGCAGGGACAATGTCGATGGTGTAGACCATCCCTTTCAGTAGCAACCAAATTTTTGGCTGGTACTTCTGATTTTTGGTCAAGCGTCAAGGCTTCACACCAGGTCGGGTGGACACAATGTACCCTGGAATATCCTTAACAAAAACCCCAATGTGAACCATTGATTCAAAAACTCCAGATCTAGAGGGCCCCATCTAAGTAGTGTCTTCCCCTTGTGCTTGGATGGAAGTTCTCGTTTGCCTCTTATGTTGTGGCGTGGAGCTTGGATTCTAGGCCTTCTGCTTCCCCCTTGGAATTGATTATGATATGACTATAATGCTCATGATATATTCAACAATGGTAGTGGGTCAAACCGATGATTCCCACTCACTTGAAATATCCACAATGTTGGGTTTCTTAGCATGCCACACCAATATACCTCACTAGTATAGCTATCACACACCCTCCATTTCACTCTGCAACTCACACACTACCCTCAAGAGAATCTATGCTTCAATCATGCTCTCCAATTCACTCAACACAACTCAATAGTGCTTTCCACCTGCATCGAACGCCTTCTTATAACATGTGGGCGATCCATCCTTCATCATTAATAAATCATCTGCGGTCATCACGACTAAATCTTGCATTAATTACCCAAATCCACCATCGATTCTTCCAACCCAATGGTCGTATCATCCATAAATGTGCATCGCTTTAACAAGCATCGTCGACTATCTGCTTTTAAATACCCGTAATTATTGCTGATTTGACTATATCACAGCCCCGTGGCTGTCGTGTTATGGATACCTAGCTATGCTAATGACCCCTATTCTTGCAAAACCCCTTCCTTCTGGCGTGCCCTTCCTTTTTCTATCTATCCTTTTTTTACATTACGTAGTGCCTCAAGAATTTCATGGTTCTTGCCCCGTTCAATAGGGTTTCAAGCGGCTGCCATTCACAAGATTTGGCTGCACCACTCCACTGAATTGCTACAATTGAACTGCGCCCCCAGAGGTAATGGAATTAATAAGATAAGGACCTAACCAGTGCATTTGCATCTTACCTGGATGCTTCAAGAACTTGCTATTGTAGAGAAGCACTAAATCTCCTTGCTGAAACTATTTGTTTTTTATATGGTGATCACGCCAAGTCTTCTATCGATCCTTCTCGATGCGTCGATGGGATACTTCAATAAAATGGTCTTCTTCAAGATATATCAACTATTCCACGCGTTCCTTGAGTGCTGCTTCATCATGTTAGATTTTTATCATTCAAGCTACCATTATGATCTTAGGATCTTTAACTGAGAGAATAACATGCACAACAATAAAACACAAGAACAACACAAGAGACAAGAGACACAAAGAATTTTCCTCAGGGAAACCATAAGGGAGAACACCCCACAACTTCCTCAGATATAGAATCAGCACCAAAAGTAAAACCCAAAAACATAAAGATGATCTCTCGATAGCAGTAGTCTCTCTCTTGTCCCAACAACTTCTCCTCTCACTCATGCGCCTCATTAAGTGAGTGTGTGTGTCCTAAATAGAGAGACTCACTCTCTATTTATATTCTTCCATTCACTTGGAACCCACTCCATCATGTCAGCCTCACTTAACAATTACTTACTAGAGTCTAATGACCCTAATGACCCTAGTGCCCCACAACTTGTGGGGACTTTGCCTCCTCCAACCAACAAGGAGGTTTATCCTTGACACAATGGTGGGGACTATTGCCCCGACTTACAATGACTCACCTAGGGTCAAATTCACTAGGATAGTCTAATAAACCTAGGGCCCCATAACCATGGGAAGTTTAGCCCCTGACCAATAGGAGGGGTACCCACAATGACTTGACATGACTTATTTATATTATAGAAACTTCTTGGAATAAACATCGGGGTATGACATGACTCAATTACATTACAGACACATCCCAGAATAAAAATTGAGTTACAATACATAAGAAACATGGATGAATACATTTAGAAGTTACAAATACATCAACACTCCCTCTTAACTAGGAAGGTATTCTCTCGACACAATTTATCAGCACAAGTCTTCTTCTCTGTATCATATGGATCATCATTGAGTTCTCATCATATTCATCTTCAAGTCATATTCATATTCAATTTATCTTCATCTGGATCTAGATCATCGTCACTGGATCTAGATCATCACTCGATCTGGATCATCATCTCTAGATCTGGATCATCACTTGATTTGGATCATCATCACTAGATCTGTATCATCACTGGATCTGGATCATCATCACTGGATCTGGATCATGAGTGGACATCATCATTGGATCTAGATCATCACTTGATCTGAATCATCATTGGACATCATCACTGGATTTGGATCATCACGGTTGAATCGTCACTGGATCTATATCCTCACTCGATCTGGATCAGTACCACAGGTTCTATCTCATGATTCTTCGCGTCACAGGAATTTCTACAGAGCCAACCCTTTTCATGTTGGTTGTAGGGCTAACCTCCATGTAGGTCTTCTTCAGTGCTTATATCTAACACTAAGTCAGAATGGCCCGCCCAACACTTACATCTGACCTACTCATCAAAAAGGCACTCCCAGCACTCACATCTAATCATATAGGAACCAATCCTATAATCACATCAGAAAGGCCCAACACTCACATTCACCAGCATGATAGGACACAACTACTATCATCTATGAAAAGGCTCAGCACTTACATCTGACCTACTCGTAAAAAAGGAATGCACTCACATTTGATCTTGTAGGAACCAATCCTATAGTCACATCAGAAAGGACCCCAGTCCCAGACTAAGCTACCTAGTAACTGACTAGGTGACTCCATCATCCCAGAGAATGGCAGTAGCCCTCACATCTGACCTACTCATCAGAATGGCCAGAACTCACATTTGACCTACTCATCATAAATGCATAACACTCGCATTCACTAACATGATAGGACACAACTACTATCATCTATGAAAAGGCTCAGCACCTACATCTGACCTACTCATCAGAAAGGCGTGCACTCACATCTGATATTGTAGGAACCAATCCTACAGTCACATCATAATGGCCCCTAGTACCAGATTGAGCTACCTAGTAACTGACCAGGTGCCTCCATCCTCCCAGAGAATGGCAGTATCCCTTACATCTGACCTAATCATCAGAATGGCTAGCACTCACATCTGACATGGAAGGAACCTAATCCTTTAGCCATGACAGAATGGCTCAGCCCTTATATCTGATCAAGTAGGAACACATCCCTCTATCACATCAAAATGGTCATGCACTCATATCTAATCGTATGAGAACACATCTCACAGTCATATTAGAATGGCCCTCAGTCTCAGACTGAGTTTTCCCGGTAACTGACCAGGCACCTCCATTACAAGAATGGCAATAGCCCTTATATATGATCATGTAGGAACGAATCCTACAGTCATATCATAATGGCTCAGCACTCATATCTATCATGGAAGGAACCAATCCTCTCACCATGACAGAATGGCTCAACCCTTACATCTGATCATGGAAGGAACCAATCCTCTCACCATGATAGAATGGCTATGGGTCTCATCATTTTCCCTGGGAGGAAACCTCGATCTGAAGAACACCAAGCTTCTCCCTGAAGTACTCAAACTTCACCCTAGCCAATGGCTTCATCAACACATCAGCTATCTGTTCCTCCATCGCAACATACTAGAGCTTTACTGCTTCCCTCTGCACGATATCCCTAATATAGTGATACTTGATCTTGATATGCTTCAACTTGTCATGGAACACTGGATTCTCTGACAACTTCATGCAAATCTGGTTGTCATAATGCATACAAGTATCATCCAACTGGAGATCAAATAAATCAGACATTAGCTTCCACAGCCATACTACCTCACAACTAGCTGAACAAGCTGTGACATACTTTGCTTCAACTGTACTCAGTGCCACACAGGATCACTTCCTGCTAAACCAAGAGATCACACCTGATCCCATACTGAAGCAACACCCTGAAGTGCGCTTCCTATCGATGGCATTGCCTTCCCAATCTGAATCAACATAACCCTCTAGGTTAATCTTCTAATTCACCTCGTACTTGAGCCCATAATCAACTATACCCCTCAGGTACCTTAGAATATGCTTTGCAGCAATCAAGTGAACATTTCTCGGATCTGTTAGGAACTGGCTCAAGGTGCTCACAGCAAAGCAAATGTTGGGTCTTGTGTTCGCCGGGTACATCAAGGACCCAATCATCTGATGATACATTGTATCATCAACCGACTCTGATGAAGCATCACTCAATATCTTCAGGTTCGATGCCATAGGTGTGGTCATAGCCTTGTAGTCCATCATCCCAAACCTCTTCAGGATCTCTACTGCATACTTCCCTTGTCCAAGGGAGATTCCATCTGCATTCTACCACACCTCCATACCTAGAACGTAGTTCATTGACACATAACAGGAGCATCACTGGTCTTCCTCCTTCAACCTTGAAGAAAAGGTTGGAATCCACATTAATCTCAGTAAAGCCTAGAATCATCAGTAATATGTCCATCCTGTCGTACCATGTCGAACCTTAGGATCTTCTGTAGTCACTCCCTCTAAAGCATCATACTCCCCCTATCTCCCGTACTCTATGCACTGAAACATTCTGTACCGGAGTGACACTGGATACCAAGATCCTTTATCTTGAACTTTTTTGAAAATTCTTCTCACACCCATCTGTGAGCTTGCCAATCCTCTATCAACCTTGTAGCAAAGGTTTATATCTTCATCAAGCTCCTCATGTATGTGTTATCCCATGGGTGTCTTCTGAGCTCTTACAAGGCCTTCTTTCATTTGCACACATGATTATGCATGTCATGTGATCCGGAGGATTATTCATATTTAATTTACACTGATCCAATATGGTACAATAGTTATTAATTTATGGTTTTAAACCATATGCTAAACATTATATGCACATCCCGCATAGTTATAGCATGGTGCGCAGTTATCGCATGGGCCGCGCAGCGTAGTTGCGCATAAGTCACGCAATTGTAGCATGGGCCGTGTAGTGCAGTTTTTGCATGAGCCGCGTAGTTTCGTGTGGGACATGTAGTTTGCGCATGAGCCGTGCAGTTGTGTGTGGGCCACATAGTTTGCGCACCGTCAAGTTGAACATCGAATGGCTCATGGAGGCTACTCACATGCTGTGACATTTGTATGCTGTGACAGTGGAACGGGTATATGGTGAAGACCTCATATGCTGCGACAGGGGATCGGGTATATGGCGAAGTCCTCATATGCTGTGACTTTTGTGGAGTTGGTGGTGACATCAAACGGTTACGTTACATGGCATAGCCCAGTTGCAAGTTATTGCAACGTGTTGTGAGTCAACATATGTGCGTGGAGTTGGTTGCAACATTTCGGGGATCTGGAACGTCGGGTAACATAACGCTTGGGCAGTGATTTGGCGGTTCAGTTTTAGCATATGGTTGTAACGATAATAAAGAAGATAACAGCTATGGTCCATTACAGATCCTCTCGCTAAATTCTTAAATAGAGGATGCTGGCCACATTTCCAGGGGGAGATTTAGATGGTTAGAGCACAGAGCATCGTTTTGCTGAGGAGAGCTTCGCTGTGAAAAGTCCAGATGCTGTTTCTTTTTGAAGTCGACTATTCTCTTTTATCATTTTATCTTTCCTTTCCTTGTGAAAGAAAATTGTAATTTCCAGAAGAGAGGTCTTAAAGACTTCATACAACATTCTGTTTACAGTTGCTGAAGTTGATTCCAAAACCATTTTTGTACCATTTTAAAGAGATTAATTGGATCAGTACCCATTGGAGAGGGACCTGGAGACGTAGCCCAGGGAAGGGGGTGAACTCCGTTATCAACTTCTGTTTGTGACTCTCTGATTCTGTGTTCGTTTTTCCCACATCTGTTTATCAGTTTTGCTGTCCTCATTTTTGGTTTTGTCATTCCTGTCTCAGTTGGCTATTCGTTTCTATTTCTAAGCATTCAATTGATGTTAATGCTACTCCAGGAATTAAGTAAACTGATTAAACGCATTCATTAAACCTTTTAATGCACATAAGTTGAGATCCAACGGATCATGTTATGGTATCAGAGCTAGTTAACTGCTGGTGCAAGTTGTGAATGCTTACCAAGTTCAAGTTAAAGCATGGTGAAGGAGAATTAATTGAAGGAGATCCTAAAATTGGCTCAAGGAGAACATTCTCAAGAACCATGTCTTCTCCATGAGGGGAAGAAGGACATACCGAACGGGAAAAACCTATTATGTCAGAAACCGAGTCTCTGGAGGCTTTTATGAGCATGAAAGCCATGATGGAAATTCTACTCGATGAGCAAGTAGAAAGGAAGAAGAAAGAAGAAGGATTTTTATCCAAAGAGGCAGAAGTGAAGAAGGAAGAAAAGGGTAAAGGAGTAGGAAGTGATGGTGATCCTCCTAAAACTAATCAAACTTTCTCTTCTTCTCATACTTCTCAGTCGAATAATGCAAGTCCTAATATGCCTTATTTCAAATTGGATGTGAAATTTGAATTGCCAATTTATAATGGAGATTTAGATGCTAAAAAGTTAGACAATTGGATCAAGCAGCTTGAAGTATATTGCAAGGTGCAGGGCATTACTGATGACCCTTTCAGGATTCAATTGGCCACTTTGAGAATGAGTGGAATGGCTCTTACTTGGTGGGAGAGCAAGATTCAGCAAGATCTTCGAAAGCATGGTAAAATTATTTCAGTTTGGAATGAATTCATTGAAGTATTAAGAAAGCAATTTTATCCTTTAGGTCACATGCAGCAATTAATAATGAGCTGGCAAACTTTTAGACAAGCTAAAGGACAAAGCATTCAAGAATATGCTCATGAATTTAGAAAGAGGGCTATTGCATTGAATGTTGCATTGGATACTTGGGAAACTCTTCTTAAGTACATTGGTGGCATGAATTCTTATTTGTGACATACTTTGTTAATGTTTAACCCCAATACTTTGGATGATGTATGTGTTCAAGCTACACATTTAGAAGCCATCGGGAAGCATGCTAATGATACTTTTGTAAAGAAATCATTTAAATTTGACAGCAAATCAAAAGGTCAAGATAAGGGGAAAAAGAAGATGGCTACCGTTAAGAAAGAGGGTGAAAATCCTACATGTTCGCATTATCAGAAGGGGCATGATGTCTCTAAGTGTTGGAAACTTCATCTAGAGTTAAGGCCAAAGAAGTACGGAGGAAACAAAGATAAAGGCAAAGCAAAAGCTACTGTAGCAGTTATTCAAGACTTGGGATCCGACTCAGGTGATGAAACAAAGGTTACAGCTGTCGGAATCCAGGGTAAGAATAAAAGTATCTCACTTCCCATGGATGCAAAATCAAGTTCTAGTGCAAGTACAAATCTGCCATCTACTTCTAAGCAAAATGATAAAAATAGAAGTGCACTGTTTCATGTTCATGTCATTGCAAATCACACAAAGATTGATGCCTTATTTGATAGTGGTTCACAAGTAAATTTGATATCAGAAGAAGTGGTTAAGAAATTGCATTTAGTTACTATGCCTCATGAAAAACCCTATCCTCTTGGTTGGGTTACTAATTATACATGATTGCAAGTTACAAAAAAAAATGTATATTGAAGTTTGCCATTACTGAAAAGTTCATGGATGAGGTAGAACTAGATGTAGTACCACTTGACATTTGTGGAATTGTACTTGGGAGTCCCTATCTGTATGACCGAAAAGCAGTCTTTTATAGAGAGCAGAATAAGTATCATCTTTTTAAAGGTGGTGTAGAATATATTGTACGAGCACATAAGATAAAAACCAATCTACCAATAGTTTCTGCAGGTCAAATGAAGAGGCTAGTAAATGCTAGTAAGAATTTTGTGTTAATGATGGTTAAGGTGAAAAATGATGAGATCTCTAAATATTTTGAAGGATGTGACCCTAAGCATAAATATGAACTGATTGAAATCATTTCTGAGTATGATGATTTGTTTCAATATCTGAAACGGTTACCACCAAAGAGAGAGATTCAGCATGAGATGCATTTGCAGCAGGATGTGCCACTCCCGAACATAGCCATGTACTGGATGTTTGTAATGCAGAATGAGGAAATCAAGAAGCAGGTTCAGGAGCTGATTGAGAAGGGGGTCATCCGGCCAAGCACCTCTCCTTGTGGCTCTCCTATAGTATTGGTTCCAAAGAAGGATGGGTCTTGGAGGATGTGCATCGACTATAGGGCCCTTAACAAAATCACCATTAAAAACAGGTATCCTCTTCCTCGCATTGATGATTTGCTTGGTCAGTTGAAACATGCAATTTATTTTACAAAATTGGATCTGCGTAGTGGGTATCATCAAATCCGTGTTGCTGAAAATGATGCTTAGAAAACAACGTTTAAAACAAAATAGGGTTTGTATGAATGGCTTGTGATTCCCTTAAGGCTCTGTAACGCACCTACTACTTTCATGCGGGTCATGAATGATGTCTTTCGTTCATTCATTGATGATTTTGTAATTGTATATCCGGATGATATCCTTTTGTTTAGCCAAACTTGGGAAGAACACATTGTACATGTGAAGAAAGTTTTGAATGTAATGAGGAAGGAAAAGCTTTATGTAAAAATGTCTAAATGTGAATTTGCTAAAACTTCCTTAGTATATCTAGGCCATATTATTGGTGGAGGCCACCTGGGAGTGGACCCAGCCAAGGTTGTTGTCATTGTAAACTGGCCACAGCCTAACACCATTACTGAAATCAGAAGTTTTCTAGGTGTGGTTCAGTATTGGAGGAAATTCATTTCTAGGTTTTCTTCCATTGCTGCACCTTTACATGGACTGACAAGCATTAAAGAAATTTTCCAGTGGGGAGGCAAGCAGCATAGAGCCTTTGACACCTTGAAGGAAAGGATTAGAATAGAACCGGTTCTGACATTTCCAGATTTGCAGCATCCATTTGAGATCGAAACCGATGCCAGCGGATTTTCCATGGGAGCCGTTTTGATGCAAGGGAGGAAGCCAGTCTGTTACCATTTAGAAATGTTCTCTACTGTGGTAAGTAACTATCCGACTTATGACAAAGAGTTGTATGCTTTAGTACAGAGTGTGAAGAAGTGGAAACATTATATCATGGGAAAAGAAACAGTCATACATACTGATCATCATCCACTTCAATATTTACAATCTAAAACTAAAATACAACAAAGTAGGCATTTAAGATGGATGGGATTCTTACAACAGTTTCATCTCGTAATTAAGTACAAAAATGGAATTCATAATAAGGTAGCAGACATGTTATCAAGGCATCCTACAAATGCTTCAATCATTCTTTAGAATAGTTCATTAACACATGAAATTTATATTGAACAACATGCAGAAGATAAAGATTTTAAGAAAGTATATGCATCACTAATACATGGTAAACAGGAAGAGAACTATTATGTGCATAATCAACTCTTGTATCATCTAGGTAAACTTTGTATTCCAGAGAAAGAGAGAGTGCATGTGATTCGAGAAGCACATAGTTCATTGATTGCAGGACATTTTGGAGTAAGTAAAACACTGTCATTATTGAAGAATCATTGTTATTGGCCTCAGATGCAAGAAACTGTAGCTAAATATATAACAGGGTGTGTTATGTGTGCAACAAGTAAGCCTAGAAATAGGAAATTGGGGTTGTACACACCTCTTCCAATTTCTTCTCGTCCTTGGGAAAGCATTTCTATGGACTTTGTAGGGGGGCTACCTATGTATAGAAAAGGGCATGATTACCTATATGTGGTTGTGGAAAGGTTCAGTAAAATGTGTATCTTAATGCCATGTAACAAACAGATCACTGCTGAACAAAAATCTCATCTATTCTTTCAGAATGTTTGGGTACATTTTGGGCTACCCATGTCTATTGTATCTGATCGGGATTCCTAGTTCTTGGGATAATTCTGGGCAACTTTATGGGAGCTTATGGATACTAAACTTAAGAAAAGTACAGATTTTCATCCACAGACCAATGGGCAAACAGAGGTAGTAAACAGAACAGTGGTTCAGCTGCTCAGAGGATATTGCAGTAAACACCCTAAACTTTGGGATGAGCAATTGCAGTATATACAACATGCTTACAATCATGCAGTTCATTCTTCCACGAAGAAATATCCTTTTGAAACTTGTTTTAGTTATCTACTAAAAATGCCGATGGATTTCTCTTTTGGCAAAGACGTCATGGATGGACATCATGATGCAGATAAAGCTCTAAGATTCATTCAGAGAATCCAAGCGGTGCAGCAGGCAGTTCAGGAATAGTTGGAGAAGAGCCAGGCAAAGTACAAAGCTAGGCATGCCATGCATCTAATTAATCATCAATTTCAGGTTGGTGACAGAGTTTGGTTACATATCACCAAGGAAAGAATGAAAGGTGAAGGTAAAAATCTTAAGCCTATCAGGTATGGTCCTTTTGAGATCTTGGAAAAGATCGGTACAAATGCTTTTCGCTTGAATTTACCTCCATACATGCAAATTTATTTAGTTATCAATGTTGAGAATATTAAACTGTATGAGCCTCCTATGATCATGGATGAGGAAAATAACATACAGATTCCTTCAGTTGATGATATGGCACCTGAATACATGAATGAGTTGCAGGATGATGTTATTCTGGACAAAAATGTAAGGACTTCACGAAGGGGGAATGCTGAGTACCTTTGAGTGGGGCTTAAAGGCATGCATCCTAGAAAATAAAGATGGATGGAGATTGGAAAAGTGAGGGAGGTGTACCCTCACTTACTTGCCGAATGATTCAAGCTTTTGGTGTTCCAAAAATCTCTCCAATGGGGAGGAATGATCCGGAGAATTATTCATCTTTAATTTACACTGATCCAATATGGTACAATAGTTATTAATCTATGGTTTTAAACCATATTCTAAACATTATATGTACAGCCCGCGCAGTTATAGCAAGGTGCACAGTTATCGCATGGGTCGCGCAGCATAGTTGTGCATAAGCCACGCAATTGTAGCATGGGCCGCGCAATGCATTTTGTGCATGAGCCGCGTAGTTGTGCATGGGTCGCGCAATTTACGCACCGTCAAGTTGAACATTGAATGGTTCATGGAGGCTACTCACATGCTGCGACATTTGTATGCTGCGACAACGGATCGGGTATATGGTGAAGACCTCATATGTTGCGACCTTGGTATGCTGCGACAGCAGACCGGGTATATGGCGAAGTCCTCATTTGCTGTGTTTTTTATGGAGTTGACGGTGACATCAAACGGTTACATTACGTGGCATAGCCCAGTTGCAAGTTATTGCAATGTGTTGTGAGTCAAAAATATGTGTGTGGAGTTGGTTGCAACGTTTCGGGGATTTGGAACGTCGGGTAACATAATGCTTGGGCAGCGATTTGGAGGTTCAGTTTTAGCATATGGTTGTAACGATAATAAAGAAGATAACATATGTGGTCTGTTACGGATCCTCTCTCTAAATGCTTAAATAGAGGATGCTGGCCACATTTCTAGGGGGAGATTCAGATGGTTAGATCACAGAGCATCGTTTTGCTGAGGAGAGCTTCACTGTGAAAAGTTCAGATGCTGTTTCTTTTTGAAGTCGACTATTCTCTGTTATCATTTTAGATTTTTTTGCCTTGTGAAGGCTAATTGTAATTTCCAGAAGAGAGGTCTTAAAGAATTCGTACAGCATTATGTTTATAGTTGTTGAAGTTGATTCTAGAACCATTTTTGTACCATTTTAAAGAGATTAATTGGATCGGTACCCATTGGAGAGGGACCTGGAGATGTAGCCCAGCGAAGGGGGTGAACTCCGTTATTAAATTTTTTTTGTGACTCTCTGATTCTGTGTTTGTTTTTCCCACATCTGTTTATCAGTTTTGCTGTCCTCATTTTCGGTTTTGTCATTCCTGTCTCAATTTGTTGTTCGTTTCTATTTCTAAGAATTCAATTGATTTTAATGCTACTCCAGGAATTAAGTAAACTGATTAAACACATTCATTAAAATTTTTAATGCACATAAGCTGAGATCCGACGGATCATCATGTGCCTTCACTTCCAATGGATGCAAATGTATCTTCGTAGTCTATGCCTTGTATCCCACGATGTTTCCATCTACTGCATGATGGATTTATGAATTTCCCTTCACGTATCGATACTACATCCTAGACATCATTCTTCTTGAATTGATATTCCCTTTGTTCTTGGAAGGTTCTGCATCAATTATGTCGCTGCATTCGTCATATTATTTTTCATTTTGAAATGTCGTCACTTATTCTTCAGAACAAGTCTCATCCTTCTTTTCTTGTAGCCGATTATGTATGCGATCTTTCCTACAAGTCAAATGCATTTGTATGGTTAGAAATATTTCATAAGGAATGTTCATACTGGAAAATTCTTATGCATAAATATATGATCATGCAACTACTTTAGTCAATACAACATTCATCCATATTTGACGGAAACTTTAGAAACATTTCATAAGGAATGTTCATACTGGAAAATTCTTATGCATAAATATATGATCATGCAACTACTTTAGCCAATACAACATTCATCCATATCTCACGAAAACTTTTCTAGATGCCTTCCATCTCTACCAGGACAACATTGATATTGTGCACTAATCCAATATGTCAGCAAAGAGGTTTCATTATAGATAAGTAGAAATGGAGAGTTGTATAGCACCATGAGCTACTTACCCATTAGTAGTATACTGTCATTAATGCAAACATTCTATCATGCATTATACATTAACTGAATATAAATAGATGCATAACAAAACAATATCATGAAATGACAATTGAATACTTATCTTTATTTGTTTCGTGGTTAGACTCCTTCTTGAGACTTCAGCTTCATCGTCTTCTATATTCATAATAGCATCGTTTCTTATCCAAATGCTAAGGTGGATAAGAGGTTATTCAAGAGTTGAGTTTTTCATATTCCTCATCGCTTGAGGGATCTTATTTGGATGGTGAGAGATTTATCTTCAGTTGCTCCCATCTTCTCTTCTTTTATTATGAGTCGAGCTTCTTCTTCTTGTGCCCAGAGTTTGTTGAAAGTAATCACTCCCTTCTGGCACACATTCCTCAAATGAATGAATCCCATGATCCTAGGATACCATTCAAGGTGTCTATCACCAATTCTACATTCTTCACTTCTTCTTTTACCACTTCAAGTTGTTCTTTGATTTGAGAGACCCTTGTAAAGTATGATTGTATGGTTTCTGCATTCTAGATCTTCACATTCTTCAACCGGTTTCTTAAGGTCATCTTTTGATGTATGTTATTTCCTTTAAATAGCTTGGTCAAGGAATCAAAAATATTTGGTGTCTTTAGAGAAGACACTTGTGGTACAAGTTGATTCGTGACTGAATCAGCAATGATATTCTTGGCCTTGACTAATGTTCTTCTTGTGTAAGGATTCTAGCCTCATCTCCCTCTAGAACGGGAACCTCTCTACTCATGTAGGTGCCCAATTCATTTTCTTCAGAGAGATCATATACTTCCATGCTTGGAATTTGTTCAAATTCACCAAGATTATGATCAAGCTGATGTCATAGATCACTTTCAAATGAGAACCTCAAATGAAAATAGCAAACGATTAGATCTTACCGATTTGAGGTGTTCATCCTGGTTCCGGAGCTGGCTGATCTAGGATTTGTCAAAGAAACCTTAATTTTAAAAACTTGGAATATTTAAAATATGATTGGATAGAAATATATATATATCTTCAAGTTGAGTTGTCCAATGTACTCCTTTTCTGAAAATAGTGGAGGGAAGCTCCCGGAACAGAAAGCCCTAGTTTTCTAATTTCTTCTGCAGAAATTCCTGTTACTATTTCTATGGTATCTCTGAAATTACTATTCATCAGAGTCTAAAAATTCACACTGAGGTATAATCACATGTCCCTGATCCAATGCCATAGGTTTCATCAGAATTGGTTTCACCAATTGGGACTTATGACCATTTTCCCAAGGTGACCTGTTACAGGACTGTTTAGAACAGCGAAGTTGTATGGACTTCCACGTGTCATTGGTTCATCTTCTAAGTCTGAAATTAGGACAAAATAAAGTAGAGTCCATTTCCTTTCTGTAAAATATTCAGAAATCTCATTTGGATCTATGTAGCCCAATATATGTCAATTCTCCCCAGGTGTCTTGTTTAGGGATGAATTCTAGAAGAGGATGGAACCCTTACTTGGAGGGATCATATATCCCAGAATATAGAAAATATGAGGCTGAATTTTGGATACAATGTAAATAAATATTGTATATTCAGCCATGGAAATTTTTATCTTTTGAGCCTTCTCCAATATCGGGATATAGAGAATGTACCAAAACTTAGCAATTTTAGTATTTAGGGTTTTTCTAGCTCGGGGTCAAACTAGGGTTTGACTTTCCTGGAGTTTCACCCAACCAAAAATATTGATCCAGGTCTCTAACCTTATATTTTTATGAGGAGAGAAATCCTATTCTAGGGTCACTAAAAAATTCCACTTTTGTAAGAAGCCCTAATTTCCGCACCAAAAACTGAAAATGCTCGGAATCGAATTCCGCTTCGACAGAAAGATGTGCCCTTCAATGGAGAGTCATCCTAGCATAATTTTGTTGATGGATTGTGGAGAGAGACCAAAAAATTAAGAAGCCCTAGCTTCTGCAGCTATGCAATGTCTTCTTCTCAGGTTAGCTCTCATTCCCTGTTAGATTTTTATCATTCAAGCTACCATTATGATCTTAGGATCTTTAACTGAGAGAATAACATGCACAACACAAGAGACAAGAAACACAAGTAATTTTCCTCGGGGAAACCATAAAGGAGAAAACCCCGCAACTTCCTTAGAGATAGAATCATCACCAAAAGTAAAACCTGAAAACATAAAGATGATCTCTCGACAGCAGTAGTCTCTCTCTTGTCCCAACAACTTCTCCTCTCACTCATGCGCCTCAATGAGTGAGTGTGTGTGTCCTAAATAGAGAGACTCGCTCTCTATTTATATTCTTCCATTCACTTGGAACCCACTCCATCATGTCGGCCTCACTTAACAATTACTTACTAGAGTCGACATCTCTAGGAGTGTATAATAACCCTAGTGCCCCACAACTTGTGGGGACTTTGCCTCCTCTGACCAACAAGGAGGTTTATCCTTAAAACAATGGTGGGGACTATTTCCTTGAATTACAATGACTCACCTAGGGTCAACTTCACTAGGATAGTCTAATAAACCTAGGGCCCATAACTATGGGGACTTTAACCATGAACCAATAGGAGGGTTACCCACAATGACTTGACATGACTTATTTATATTATAGAAACTTCCCAGAATAAACATTGGGGTATGACATGACTCAATTACATTACAGACACATCCCAGAATAAACATCGGGTTACAATACATAAGAAATACAGATGAATACATTCCAAAGTTAAAAATACATCAACACATCATCCAGTCCCGTTGTGGCAGCAATGCGCAAACTCGGAACAATGTATTCCATAGGCATGACTTCCTCTTGCTCATACACCAGTTTAAACGGTGTTTTCCCCATCAATATATTGAAAGTGGTGGAGTATACCCATAGCACTACTGGAACCTTCAGATCCTAGTCATCTCTATTAGTGTTACATACCTTTGTAAGTGCATGCTCCAATATTTTGGTGAATGCTTCTACAGTCTCGTTTTTCTGCGAATGATATGGTGTACTTTTCTTGTGTTGTATCTGCAACTCCTCCGTCAACACTCTAACTGTTTGATTGATAAAATGGATACCTTGGTCACTCATTAGTATCCTTGGGCATCCCAACCATGTCACAATGTTATCAAATAGAAATCTTGTTGCTGTCGTAGAAGTACAGTCCACAACTGGGGCAACCTCTGCCCATGTTGTCAAGTAGTCTATTGCTATGATTATGTACCACACACCAGTTCTTTTTGTAGATGGGTTGATTGGACCCACAAAATACATATCCCATTTATAGAAAGGTTGCAAATTCACCTACGGTACTAGAGGCATCTCATCTCGCTGCAATGGTTTCCCAGTGTGTTGAAATACATCGCAGCTTTGCCCATAATCTATCGGATCATTATGGATAGTATGCCACCAAATACCTGGGCAAAGTACCTTTCTTGCTACTGCACGACCCCCGTAGTGCCCCCCAGTGACTCTTGCATGTGCTTCCACTAAGATATGCCCTTGTTCATGTGGTAGGACACATCACCACAATATTTCATCTAGTCCCAGCTTATACATGTGTTTAGCAATCAACTGATAATTAGAAGCTTTAACCACCAACTGCTTCTTTTGACTTGTGAAAATTTCTTCAGGTGCGACTCCTGTCACCAAAAACTGGATTATTGGGGCATAATGGTCATCTTCCATGTCAACTCGAAATAACTGTACATCGGGTAGTCCATCTTCAATATTGGTAGGCTCTTCACTCGTTTCAATTTTGGATAAATGATCGAGATCAACATTCAAGAGACCAAGCTTTACAATTATTTCAAAATCAAACTCCTAAAAGAGAGGTAACTAGCACCATATATTCCCCCCCAACATAGGATTATTAACCAGATATTTCAAAGCAGAGTGGTCAGTAAACATCTTGAAGTGGCCACATAAAAGGTAATGCCTATACTTTTGCAGCGCATAGACCATCGCCAGAACTTCGTGCTCTGTGGTCGTATAATTCCTCTCAGTGAATGACAACTTTTGGCTAGTGAAAGCAATTAGGTGATCCATATCTCCTTCTCCTTCCTGCACAAGAATACTCCTAGCGCAACGAAAGATGCATCAACATGCATGTGGACTTATTTGTTCCAATCTAGCAATACAAGTATTGGTTCTAAAGCCATCTTGGCCTTCAGTGTGTCGAAGCTATTTTTACATTCTAGACTCCATATAAAGACAACATCCTTCTTCAGTAGTTTCTCCATCGGGGCAGTGATTGTAGCATATCCTTTAATAAATTTGTGGTAGTACCCAGTGTGCCCCAGCATATCCCTGAGCATATTTACATTGGTCGATGGTGACAAGCTCAAAATGAGTGCTATCTTTGCAGGATCAAGCAATATTCCTTGCTTGCACACAATGTGACCCAACAATATCCCAAATTGTGCACAAAAAATGCACTTCTTGTATTTTTTGGGATCTGATGTTGTCGACACATTTTTAGCATCAGTCAAAGGTTTTCCAAATGATCGTTGATTAGGACATACACTGTCCAATCATACATATACACCTATAATAACTTCTGAATGAAATATTTAAATTTCGTGACAATAACTCTGAAAAATATTGCAGGCACATTCTTCAACCCAAAAGGAATCACCATGTATTGGAAGCAGCCCCACTCAGTGAAAAATGTGGTTTTATATCGATCCTCCTTGGTGATTCTGAATTGGTGATAATCAGATAATCCATGTGTAAAAGAGTACATTTCTTAACCATCGACTCCTCCAAGTACTTCATCAGTGAACGGGGTCGGAAAGGGGTCATGAATACAAGCATCATTCAATTTTCTTAAGTTGACACAGATCCAAACTTAACCTATTTTATTGTCTTGGACCACCATGGGACTGATACATTCTAATTCTTCCACTAGCTCAATGATTCCAACATCCAGTCAAGTTCATCCTTGACTCTTTCTTTGTATCGTGGATTCAGGTGATATGGATTCTTTTGCACTGGTTTTGCATCTGGTTTTAATAGAATCTTCATCTCTCCTAGATCACCCAGTATCCCTTTCATCTCTAATAACTTTGTTGGAAAGAGATCTTGAAATTCATGTACTAGGTATGTGATTTTTTCCATGGTCTCATCATCCAATAGTCCCCAACACTAGCAAATCTTCGGTTCTCCTCTGTCCCAATGTTAATTTTTCTGATCTTCAACGACTGACTCATGGGATCAGTTGATACATCTGGTGCTGCAACATCCCTACTTCCTTCTATCTCTGGGATATTGATATTTCATAGATCGTCATCATCTTCATGTTCGCCATACATGTTATATCATTCCATTATCGACTGTATGTGTCACTACGCATGTGGATCCATGGGGTATGTGACTGGTACAACTTTTAGAACCATGTCTCAAATAATCTGAAGTGTGTTTTTAACATTGGGGTTAGTGTCAATGAAACCAAAGGTCTGCGCAAAGAAAACTGTCAGCTCCTCCCAAGTGGTTATGTACCTACACATCTCCACTGATACAAGGCCATGATCTAGGAATTTCATCCAGGGTGTGAATAAAGGAGTGGACCCATTCATCCTTTGGTCACGATGCCCACAATGTTTGGCATTCCATCAAATGAATGCTTGGTGCATTCCATCCATCATACCTCCCAACGTGGTATGCCTCTTCATTTTCTAAGTGAAATGTCATCAAGTGTCAACACTGGGCCCATCTAGCAATTGTATTTTTATGACTTTCCCACCAACGTGCTGGAGTAGCCTTGAGTGCTTCCTCCAGCGCCAACAATCACCGCGGTTCCAAGACCTTTTCTTCAAATTCCATTAAGAATGCAAAACATTCAGGAAGCCCTTCATAAAGTGAGAATTCTATACTCTCAATCACAACATGGCACAATGAATGCATGATTACTATCCACTTTCTAAAGGACACCTCATGCATGCGATTTTGCTAATTTTCCAGTGCATCCTCAGAATCAGAAGACGCAGAACTAGCACTGTACCAAACGAGTTCTCCGTCAGCTGTGGGTTGAATATAATATTCAGAGATATTGTAGGCATGATCCCACCCACTGACAACTTTGTCTTTTACTAGTTCAATGTATCGCCTGCCTTCATCAGGATCCAGAGGTGCGATGACCCTAATATCTTGGTTCTCAAAAGTCATCATCCACTTTTTTAAGTTAATGACTGTCATGATATCATTGGCCCATCCAACCCCTAGAAATGTGGGGTAGGAAGCTTCCCCATTAACAAATTCAATTGCATCGAAATCAGCATGAGTCTTCATACCTTCGACATCTACGACTAGGTTAGATACCCATCCAATTGGTTGCACCTTCGCCTAATTAGCTAATCGCATTTGCACAGGGGACCATCCCAACACTGGCTACCCCATCTTTTCCCATGTCTACTTTGTTAGGATATTTACATCCAACCCTAGATATAGAATGACAAAGTTGACTTCATAGTCTCCAATCTGAATATTCATACACATCTCCTTGCCTGTATTTTTCTTATGTAAAGAATTCACCACGAACTCCTTACCCAGGCGGCGCAACAAATTTTCAATCTCAACAAAGCATATGGGTCTCTTATCAGCGATAAGAAACTCTCAAAGAAGTTCTGCAAGGTACCGCGATGGTCCTGCCTTTAGTGTGGAATCAAAAGCGAGAGGAATTTCATAGACAGGTGACTTACCAATATTTCCTCCGATCGCATCCTGTGTTTATCTTTTAATTGTGATATCGAATGATTCCTTCTTCTATCCAAGTAATTGAATCTGTGGGTGAGGCTCATCCTCTAATTTTGTGGCTCCTGCGTGGGTGACAAAGGCAATGCCAAAATCTGTTGTTCTGGGCTCTACTAAGATCGTTGCTACCATTAGCCCTTGATTCTGGTTCATTGGGGGATTCGAAGTCAGCGGTGGATTCTGGTTAAACGGGGGGTTCATAGGTTGGTTCACAGTCTAATTCTAGATTGGAACTTGATTTTGGGTCTATAACTGGTTCTATTCTTTTAGCTTATTCTGATTCTGGACCTAGTTTGGGCTATGCAACTGAGGAAAGTTCCCAGCCTACCATCTTGCAATTAGCTATGGGCAATTTTCTACTGTATGATCAATCATTGTACAATGTGTACATGAGCATTGCAAGTGTGGGAATTCTATCTTATAATGGCCAAATACCTGACAATTGTAACATTGGACTGATCCATGACCTCATCCTCCTCATCCAAAGCCTCCTCGGAATCCTACATGAAATCCTCCATGTTGTTGGTACTGTGGCTGAGCCATCTGTTGTAACACGGGATTCAGCTACTGCTAAATGTACTATGTATATTGAACATAATGTGGTTGTGACTGAGGCATCATAATTTGATTGTACTGCGGTTGCGGCATAAATTGTGGTTGTGGTGTGAACTATAGCTACTGTTGCAACGTGAATTGTGGCTACAGCTGCGATGGTATAAATTGCATCTGTGGCAGTTGTGCATACTGCGGTCAAGAGTTTACCATATGAGGTTGCATTTGCAATTGTTGTACTGCGCGATTATATTTTCTCTTCACAAAGTATGAATCATATGTTCTCTCCTGCAACAAATCATATGCATGACAGTCTTTGTCTTCATGTCCCACCAATTTACAAAAAGAACAATATATGTTGGCTGGTTTTGACACCATTTTCTACATGTAGCTACACTCTTCGTTTCGGTGCCCATAAACTTGACATATGCAACACCATGGTACACTGCTGCAACTTAATGGGTTCGAAGCTCCTGAAACTAGATAATTTTGGAAACTAAGGAAGCTATCTTTGTTGTGTCTGTCTGCATGACGATGAGTGCACCAAAGATCGTCATGATAATATTTCTCCTTCTTGATGTCTTGTAACTAAAGCATTATATTTTCTAGCTGTTCTTGGATTTTATTTATGCCAACTACACTCTCTCCAATCGGTGAATCTTCCAACCTCATCACAATCTCTAGAGCCTCACTCTGTGTTGCAATATTCTGCTGCATCAGTGGTTGCCGGATATGAGGTACCAAGGCTGTGATAAACCACTCTTTTTGTTGAGCATCGCTCATATCAAAGTTGACTCGTGCCATCAATGTTTTAAATATTTGGTCAAATTCCCACATAGTTTCATTTAGAAACTTCTTGATATATTTGCGCCTCCGATTTAAGCTTCCCGAATTCTTTGATTAGTCCCCTCTGAACCTCATCCAAATTTTTTGCAGGGTTCCCTATAGGAGCCTATATAAATTTCATGTACCAATCTAGTGCACGACCCCGCATAGTAGTCGCTAGTTGGCCCTTCTTGACATCCTCATTTGTGGCCTGTCTAACAGTTTATACTGCTTCATAGAGGAACCAGTACTACTCGGGATCATCCATACTATTCCCATGAAACAAAGGTAACTTAGTGTCATCTCCCACCATCCTCGCATTTCTTCCTACAAACGCTGATATATTACTAGAATGTTGTTGACACGTCGGGAAAGCTGATGTAGAATTCATGTTTCTCTCTAAGTTTGAATTGGTGTGTGGAGGCATGTGAAAGTTGCTGCCAAGGTTTGATCTTACTATTGTCCTGGGCATAGTCTAGGTCTGGTCGTCCTCTTCATCACTATAGGGTCACTTCATCCCATGTGGTTGTCCTTCACAGTTTTTTGTTTCAATTGTAGCAGGACCTTCCCCTATCCTCTTCCTCTTCTCTTATTGAAACCTTGCTCCTCCCCTTGTATAACCACTTTCTTCCTCATCTTCCCTCACAGTCTCATTGAAACGTGCACCCATCTACCCCTTATTTCCCCATTCATCTCCCCCGTTTAGTTGTGGTATCCACTACCTCCATACACCCGAGTTCTACTACTATAAGTGCATCTTCAATATACCCTTTTCGTAGATGAGCATTTTAATTGACAACTGTAGAGATAATAAGAACCTACCTCTGGGCCTGTTGAAAAATTCCCTTTCCGCTTCGGTGTACGACTTGGTAGTGTCGACTGCAAAATCCATGATGTATCCTTCTAGGATATTATCCAGCCAGACCTCAACATCTCGTGATGCTCTGCTGTCAGTTTCTTGGAGTTCCTTGATCAATTCAAGGGTTTAGGATGTTGGTTCTCCTCCTTGGAAATTTGTCTTCTTGTATGTAAACTGTGCCAAGCACTCATACAGTATAATGGGAAAATCACAGAAGAAATACTCATGAGGACCATCGTGTATGTAATTTTCCAACTACTTGTCTGTTGGAAATCCAAGGTTCTGATTTTCTGCTTCAACAAATTCTCATAGCTTCTGGTCAAACCAATCTTGGATTTATAGTCACGTCAGATGCCACATCCCCTCCTCTCAGTTGCAATAAGGTCTTGAAAATGGAGCCATTTGTTGGCTCAACCCTCGACCAACAAAACCCAGTCGACATGGGTCCCACTCTGTCAACACTTGACTCGTCGCGATCTCCCTGAGCATCGACCCATATAGTTTTTACCCTGTCTAGCAACACTCACAGAGTGGATGAGGTCTCACCAAATATGTTCGAGGAAGTGCTGACGGAACCAAGTTTTCGCGGTATAGAATAGGGTTAGGGCATCGACGGTTCATCAACTCAACAACCAGATAAGATTAAATTCTCTAACATAACCATTCATTATTGCACATTAGTCATTCATAACTGTAATAGATCTAGACCAAAAAATATGTCAGCATTCAAAAACAGTAAAACATCGCATCACAGGTCCATATTTCAGATTCACTTAGCATTCATCATCAGGTTTGGAAGAACAGAAAGATAGAAAAATACAAAAGAAGATAACATCGATTTAGATCAACATCCGTCTTATCATGTTAATTCTATGCAATCAACCATAGATCAAAATTGAGGACAATTCATCTCAAACAGATAACAACTTGTTCTCTCTCTCTCTCTCTCTCTCTCTCTCTCTCTATGTCTTGATTATTTTCCATTCACAATTCTTCTTTCTATATATAGGCTTGTGCCTTTACATTCATGGTCCACTTCTCACTAAATCCTAACTGATACAACTAACTAATGACCAATATCCACAAAAAATGGTCCAAAAGTACAAAAAGTGACTTAAAATAATTAAAATCAGTCTATCTTCCACCTATCACACTATCTTCGTCTTGCGCGGTGTCTTCTAAGCTTGTGCAACATCCATGATGCTACACAACTTACCCCAACCCCTCACCAATAGGTATATAAAGAAAATGAAAGTAAAATAGAAAAAACAAAAGAAGTGAAACAAACAACACCAGTGGATATAGAGAGAGAACCGTTTCTACTTTTAATTTGCAATTTGAACTTTCAAAACTGAAGATTTCTATTCCTTTTAATGAATTGCTGAAAAATAAGGAATACAAAAACACAATAACAAGTATGGTCAAAAGTCAAGGGGAATTTTAGAGAGACATTTTGGAGCTGATAAATGATAATCCTACTGTTGTTTTTGGGTCAAAAATTGAAAATATGGATGATGATGGAGTTCCTCCTTTTTATTTGAGTTTGAATTTACATGACAATATTTTGCATAATGCTATGTTGGACTGTGGTGCTTCCCATAATTTAATGCATACAGGAGTGGTAGAAAGTTTGGGATTGGATATTACAAAGTGATATAAATATTTGCATTCTTTTGATTCTAAGAGGGTAAAGTGTCTTGGTTTGATTAAAGATATGGTGGTAACTTTGTCAAAATTTCCATCCAAAACTGTGGTGATGGATGTTGTTGTTGCTGATATTCCACCTAAATTTGGTGTATTGTTTTCAAGATATTGGACCTCCAAATTGAAGGTAAGTTTGCAAATGGATAGGTCAGATGCTACTATCCTTGTCCTTAATGGGAACATAAGGTTATACAGTGAGAAAATATCACCTTATGTAGTTAGCAATCAATACCAATCAGATGTTCATCATATATATGCTGTTGATACTGATTTAGGATCTTCTATTTTATTTAATGATGGTTCTCCTTGTCATCCAAAAGTTCCTGTACAAGCTGAATTTAAGGAAGATGAGGAGTTTTCAAAAAGAAAGAATCTTTTAAAAAGAAGCATAAACAAGGAGTATGGACGATGTATTTTGATGGTTCTGTAGCTAAAATTGGTGGTGGTGCTAGTGTATATATAATTTCTCCTATCATGGACTTTAAATCTTTGTCATACAAGTTAACATTTGAATGCACAAATAATGTAGCAGAGTATGCAGCTTCAAACTCGTATCATTGGGAGCAAAAAGGATACGAGTTTTGGGAGATTCAGAACTTGTGATAAATCAAGTGAATGACAGTTATCAAAACAAACATCCTAGGATGAGGGTGTATAGGAATGAAGTATGGGATATGTTTGGTAACTATTTCACAGAGCACCAAATCAGAGTGATTCATAGATATGAAAATACAGGAGATGACTCTTTGGATGTTGTTACTGGAAAATTTGAAACTCCCACTACTGGTAAGAGAAAGTATAAAGTTGATATTGTAAATAGACCTTCCATACCAGATAATTATAAATATTGGCAGGTATTTGAATATTATATGCAGATAAAAATATTTTTAGAAATGTCTGGTGAATTTGTGAATACTCAAATTGATAGTGAAAACGATAATTGTGAAAACTTCCAAGATGCTGAAGAGAATGAAAAGTTAAAAAGTACACTGGGGGGAAAGGATATAGTTCAGTTGAAGAGTAATCATATCCCAAGAGGCCTAATTCCCTTAGAAAATATTTTTGACGAAAATGACATTGCTAAGGATCCAAAGGTAAATCCTACTGATACTACTATAGAAGACAAAAACATAGGGATTGGAGAATCTCCATGGATTGTAAAATTGTCCAAAAATATGCATGTTAAAGAAAAATAGGACTATGTCAATCTAATGAAGAAATTCACTGATGTGTTTGCTTGGATTTATGAGGATCTCAAAGAGTATGATACTTCTATCATACAACATACCATTTCAATCAAACATGGATAAAGGCCATTTAGACAGAAACTCGGAAGAATAAATCCAATGCTGCTTCCTGTTATTGAAAAAGAAATCAAGAAATTATTTGATGCTAAGATTATTGTGACTCTGAGATTTTCAAAATGGGTTTCTAAATTGGTTCCTGTCGGGAAGAAGAATGGTGAAATTAGGTTATGTGTAGATTTTAGAAATATCAATAAAGTATCATTGAAGGATTTACCCATTGTTGAAGATGGATCACATTCTGCAAAAAGTGGTGCAGTCAGAAAGAATTTCAACAGTGGATGGTTTCTCGGGATACAATAATATTAAAGTGTTTCCTAAAGACCAAGAAAAAACTACATTTACTACACCACGGGGCACATTTATTTATGCTAAAATGCCTTTTGGTTTAATGAATGCAGAAGCCACTTTCCAGCGTGGCATGGATATTTCCTTTGCAAATGAAAAAGATAAATTTGTGGTAATTTATATGGATGGCATCACTGTGTATTCAAGATCTGACAGGGAGCGTATAAAACATCTAGAAAGGTTTTTCCTAAAATGTAGAAAATATGGTATATCCTTGAATCCAAGAAAATCAATTTTGCATTGGAGGAGGGAAAATTACTATGACATTTTATCTCAAAGGATGGTATAAGGATTGATCATGAGAGGTTTAGTGCAATCTTGAAGGTGGAAGAACCAAGAAGTAAAAAGGAAGTGCAATCATTTGTTGGACAGGTAAATTTTTTGAGGCATTTTATTCCTAGTTTTGTCAAAACATTAATGAATATCACTAGCATGCTAAAAAAGGATCATCAAATAGAATGGACAATAGATGCAAGGAGATATTTTAGATATGTTAAACAAGTTATCATAGAAGCCCCAGTTCTGGTAAGCCCATATTTTACCAAAAAAGTAATCAGAATACTGAACAACCTATAGCCTTTTTTAGCAAAGTGTTAAGGATGGAGAGTTGAAATTTGACATTATAGAAAAAATAAGCATATTCTTTGGATAAATATTTGAAATATTTTAGAGTTTATGTTCTCCATTCACACATCATTTCTTATGTTCCTAGTTCTATGGTGAAGGGAATTCTTACACATCCAGATCCATAGGGAAAAAGAGAAAAATGGATTGTTGTGTTACTGGAGTATGACATTGAAATTAATCCCACCAAATTAGTTAAAGGACGGGGATTGGAAAATATGATGACAAATTCCAATTGTGAATCTTTGCAACTCAATTGTTTGACCAGTAAATGAAATTAGCTAGATACAGGGGTGCAAGTGATGTCTGATTTTTCTATGTCTCCATGGTATTATGATATTGTGTATGTATTACAGAATTTACAGGATCTTACAGGGTTAAGAAAAACAAGGGAAATATCTGTGACACTAAAAGCTGCAAAATTTTGTATTTTAAATCAATATCTCTATTGGAAATATCCTATTGGTGTGTTACTTAATTGTATTTTAGAGAATGAAGCCCATAAAACTATGAAAGAGTTTCATAAAGGATATTGTGGGGGACATCATTCATGGAAAGTGATAGTAAACAAAATTTTGAGAACTGGTTTTTATTGACCCTCATTATTTTCGGATGTTTATGAAGAAACTACCACATGTCATCAGTGCCATATCTTTAATGGAAAGAGGAAATTGGTCTTGCTTCCTCTAAATCCAATATCAGTAGAAGCACCTTTTCAACAATGGTGATTGGATTTTATTGGAAAGATTAATCCCAATTATTCAGGGAAACATAAAAGGATTTAAACTGAAACATATTATTTCACCAAATGGATTGAAGCAATACCTACAAGAAGGGATACATAAACAATGATCATGGATTTTTTGGAAGAAAATATTTTGGCTAGATTTGGTTTTTGTAGGAGGATTGTGATAGAAAACGCATCTCCTTTAATTCTACAAAAATGGTAAATTTCTGTCACAAATATCATATAAGTCTTAATCATTCCACTTCTTATTATCCACAGGGTAATCGACTAGCAAAATCCTCTAATAAAATTCCAGAGAGAATAATTAAAAAACTGTTGGAAGAGAATAAAATGTCTTGGAATACTAAGCTTAAATACACTTTGTGGGCTAACACAATCAGCACCAAGATGGCAATTGGAATGTTACCCTTCCAATTGGTGTATGGAGCTAAGGTGGTTTCTCCAGCATCACTGGGAGTGCCAATCATGAAGTTATTGCAGGAATAGCAGGATGAACCAAACCATATGCAAAGGAGAATAAACCAAATCATTGAACTGAATGAGATAATGGATAAATCATATGATAAGGTGCAAAAACATCAAGAGAAAGTGAAAAAACCTTTGATAGGAAATTAAAGGAAGAACAATTCCAAGTTGATGATTTGGTTTTAAAGTGGGGTGCTCCAAGGGAAGATAAACATGGGAAATTCGATCACATGTGGATAGGTACTTACATTATTTCAGCATGCAGAGGTGAGAATGAATTTATTTTACAGTATCAGAATGGAACTCAGCTGGAAGGAGGTCCAGTCATTGGGAGGTTTCTCAAACATTACTTGTCATGAGGGGAGAAGTAATTTCATGTATCATAGTTGTATATATTTCTTTACTTTTCAAACTGTACAGATGGTGAGACGAAGGATTTGAAGCTGTAGAGAATCCCCTAAGATCTAGAGGGGTAACCATGTTTTTTATTTTTCTTAATTTTATTTTTACGTACATTTATAAAAAAAAATTGGGTTTGAAGTGAATTTAGCACCAGTCTATAGGGTTATTTGCTACCTCGCAGGGAGGATAACATCCCTTGTGGAGACAGCTATTAGCATTGCTTTTTAGCTAAGTAGTTGGAAGGAGATAAGGCTAGTGAAGAAATAATAATGTCCATAATTTTCAGATCATAGGCCTTTGAAAATTTATTTGTAAATGTTTAGTGAACCATTTCTAGTTAGAGATACAGATAAGTGGAAATGCCTAAGTATTGACGTTGAAAATGCATGTAAATGAAGAAAATTTGTTCCAAGTCATATGGTGGCACAAAATGAAAGGTTAAATGCATAAGTTTCAGATTTTGGTACAGGAGGGAGCAGATTAATTTGCAGACATGGTGGAACATTAGATGAAGGAAGGCACATAGATCTACGACTCTGGAAAATTTTGTTGTTCTAACATGAAGGGAGGAATAAATTCTTTTGATTAGCGGAATCACGTAGATGTATTATTTTCCAACGGTTGAGATCAAAAGGAGAAATAGATCGACGACTGAGATGAATTCCATGGATCTTATTTGCACAAAAGAAAATCCTTTTTCATATCCGCAGAATTGATTAAACACCTACATATTTCTATGACCAGGATTAAATAGGAAATAGATCAATGATAGCGATGAATTCCATGGATCTTACTTATATGGAAGAAACAACTTTCCATATCCACAGAATTGATTAAAGATTGACAAGCTTGGATGGAAGAGATCTAATCAAAGATAGATCTATGATTGAAATTGATTCCTCCAATTGAACTTGCGCGGAGAAATTCATAATGAGAATTGGTGGAATTGGGTAAAGCTCACACCTTTCAACAATTAAGATGAAAGATTGGTTTAAATCAATGATTCGGGGTGATTTCTCATTTTCAAGTAGCACAGAGGAATATAGTATTGGATTCAAAGGAATATTAAAGTGGTCCCACCTTTCGATGACCCAAAAAGGTATGGTCTAGATTAACGACTGACAGTGATTCCACCATTTCAAATAATAAGGAAGAAGAATTTTGGTGAGGATATGGAAACCAAAAATAGACGGTTCAGATTTGGCAAGTTTTCAAATCGAAGGTGGAGATTGAATCGTGAAATAGTTGGAATAAGACAGTACGAGTAACCGGTAATCAATATTAAGGGGCTAAAATTAAAAAGTGTTAGATCTACGGATGAAGTTCTATTTTATCAGAAAATATGCACAGTTGATAGGAGGAATAAATTAATATAAAGGAAAGCACATGGATTCAAATGATTTTTTTTTCTAAAGAATTGGAAAACGAGAGCTCAGACTATGTGGAAAACACCACCGTGGATAAAATTTGAACCATTTGTCAGCTGATGAGGTAGGATTTATTCTACGCTTGAAATATTTTCTAAAAATGGCTCATGTTGAAGATTTATGGATCCAAGATATTGATTATCAAACAACTGAAGAATTTTTTGAAGACAAAGATTCTGAAATATTTGATACCATATTATTGAATGATACTATAGAAATGACCAAGAACAAAATAAAAATACTTAAAGACTAGGGGATTGATACTCATGGTGTGTTCATTTCTTATTTTTATTATTTTTATGTCAATCAAACCCCAAATTGTCCATAGTTTGTTGAGTGGTGTGCTAGTAATTATTCTCCTTCTGAGGAAGTAATTATGGATGCTTCTAGGTCAAAAAAAAATTGTCTAGTAAGTTCTATTTTCATTCAAAATACTTTGTCTATCCCGACCAATTTTGGTCAAGTGTCAAAAGAGTATAAAGAAGAAAACCTAATTCAATTTTTTCGAGAGTCCACAGTTGACCGAAAAGAAACCTTTCTAAAAGTCTATTCAAAACTTGAAACTCTGTTGTTAAACCATCAATTTTCTATTGATTATGATATGTTTAATGAACAAACTCAGTATCTTTTAACCTTGGAAAGTCAACTCTTAGGGTTAGATACCAATAAATACATCAGAGAAACATTATTTAGCTTAGTATTTTCCCTTAGTATTGGTCAGGTAGAGTCTGAATGATTGAGTTAGTCAATATAGTGATCATCGCTTAAGTTTGATGAGTTTGTGGCTGAGAATATCCGTTCTCAGTTAGTAAACTTCCACAGGATGAGATCTTTGAGATTTCAATTTTTCCTATTGAAGATGTTTTTGGCATTTAATGAAGACAATTTATAGCTTCCAGATATGGTGATAACAAATGAAATGAACAAAGATTATTGTAAATTTATGAATTTTCTAATGGCAGAAGTATACCATGTTTTCTTTCAAAGGAGATTGCCCATAGTGTTACCAAAGATGAAAAAAACATTACATTTTTCACCTAAAAGAAGAATAGGGGATTGGTTCCTATTTGAATATAGTACAATGATTAGGTTGTACGGATTTATTCATCAACCCCATATCCTGCCAGCATTTTTGTCAGTGACAATATTTTCATTGGAACTAATCAGACAAAAGTTGACAATTGAAGATGAGAATTTCTTGAGTTTTAGAAAAAAAATTGAGATTAAATTTTCGAGGATGGTAGGTCATTTTGTCTTTAAGAGTAAATATGCTCTTTCAATAATTGAAATCTTGCTCATAAGTATGGGATTTTCAGTTGAGACTACTATTAATTATGATCCACACCATATCATTTCAAAAAGGAGACAGGCTAATAGAAGTAAACCATTTGAACATTATGAAGTTGAAGGACTATCTAAAGCAATGAATAGGATGGATTACCCTAAAGATATTACTAATGATGAAAGTATGCAGGAAGATTCAATTTCATCTGCACCAAGAAATAATTCTCTTCAACCTAATCTCTCTAGTGTAATTGTAGCAACTGTTCATGTTACACCATTGACCAATTTCACTGAAAAAAACAAATAAAAGGGATGTCTCAGACCCCATGGATATTGAAGAAGAAGATATCGCCATAACTCCAAAAAGGAAAAAAGATTGAAAAGATAGGGAAACTTGTACCAATTACAAAGGATAGTGCTACAGGTAAAAATAAGATGAATATCAAAGGCCCAGCCTTTGAAATTCAAGAATATACATTTGATAAAATTCCTAAAGCAATCACAGATAAGTACAAGTCCAAGGATGAATTATTAGACATATATAAAAATGTGGGAGGGAAAATTTTTTATTAAACAATTAAGTTGTATGATGAAGTGAAAACATTATCCAGTCATGACACATCTCTAATAGCTTTTAGGGACCATGATAAGAATACATTGAATTTGGCAATGACCACATGAAGCAAAGTTCCTAAAATGACGATGAACTTAAAGAATATCACTACTACTGATATGATACATCTACATAGAGAGACGGGTGATATTATTTATACTGATTTGTTGAAAGAAACCTTGTAGGTGTCTAAATTACAATCATGTAAGAAAAGAATTGAAGTTTTACTTAGGAAGGAAAATGTGGAGAATAAATCCCACCAGACAAAGATTAAAAAATTTAAAGGAGAGTTATTGGAAGCTAATAGTCAATCTAATAAGGGAGTTGTTGCAAAAAAATTACTAAATGAAAATGAAAGTGAAGTTCAATTGTTGAAAAAGAAACTGAAAATTCCTTCTACCCAACTTATTCAAACTTCTGAGATGATAGAGTTTGAAAAATAAAATGAATCTTTAAATACTGAATTGATTGATTGTAAAGCAAGGTTGTTAAATTTCTAGGAAAAGGAAAAGAAATAGGAGAAACATGCAGGACTTTGGGCTGAAAATGAAAATGTTTTTAAAGCAAACCAAGCCAAGTTGGAAAAATGAACTAAAATAAAAGAATAAAGGGAAGAAAATGCAAGTTATTTAACCTTCTATACAATCTGGTGCAGATCCCCTTTCCCAATTTGTCTCAGGTAAGTCTTAAAGATATAGAAATCATTGGTTTGAGGAACCAAAATAAAAATTTGGAAGACATAGTTGTAAAAATAAAACATGATAGGAAGGAATTGCAATCCAAATGCAAAAAGTTGGTGGATCAGAATAATAAGTTGACAAAGCAAGTGGCATGACAGTTTGCCTTAAAGGGAGCTAAGCATATCATCTAGGTTGTGCTTATATAAGAAGAAGCCAAGCTAAGGCTTTATTTGGATTATATTCTAGATAAGGATATTGTTACACAAACATCTAGACAAAATTTCTTGGTAGTAAAGCAAGTTTTTAAATAAAAAAACCCATAGACACAACTAAGAATGCAATCATTTTTTTGAACAATTTGACAGAAGAGGAAATAAGAAAGGAAAATAGTAAAGACATGATCATTACTATCACATGGGAAAGAAAGGTGGTGATAAAATATAGGCATTTGGATACAGTGCAAGAAAAAATTGATATTATGAACCACCAGGTCAAGGAATTCATCGAACTGTTTAACCCAATGTTGAAAATACGACTTCCTTTCTTTTGGAAAGAGAAAGGATGAATGTGGTCTTAGAAGGATTATCATGATAGGTTGATTAGTTTCATATTAGATCACAAGAAGTTTGAAGACATTCAATAATCCCTACAATTTGGAAAAATAGTGATTGACAAATTAGCTGGAGATTTTGAGATGTTATTCGATTTCAAAGCCACGTGTGCTAAGTAGCCAGATTTCTCTTATACAGAAAATGTGGAGCTCAGGGTGTTGGCGAAGGAGATAATCACTTTGTATTTTCCTACTGCTGACCAATGTATGACTCCATTCAACAATTTGGAACAAATAAATTCAAATTACATCAATGAATATTTTGAAGACCACCGAGGTGAAGAAATCATTTTGAAATTTTGTTTTGAGAAATTAGTTAGGGAATTTAGTTTATTTCAAAGGATTTATAAGAAAATAAGTGTTTTGACACATGTAAAAGAAGTTGGAATTATTTTAGCACTTAGGTTTATTTTTTAGCTGGAGGAGAAATTGTATAAATACTGCTACATTTTATGAAACAGGGGTTGGAACCTGTGATATTTGGAGTTATGTACTTTGTGAACTATATTTAATTGAATTTTCAGAGAGGAATGTTGGTTTTTCATCATAGATTCATGTGTTATGTTGGTTACAATCCGTATTTTCCTTTCTCTGTGAATGTTTTCTTGTGTTTACCTTCCATTATGTCTTCTTTCATATCTGAAATAAGTGTGTAATGGTTCAGAATTCATATTTATTATGCTTTGGTTTTTCTTTTTAATATTCACAAACCTTTCATCTAAATCTAATAAAAAATTCATCTTATGTTCCTTTGTATTGATGGAATGTTCATGTTTCTTTCCTAATCACCAAACAATCAACTTTTTTACTGTAATTGAGTAATTATCTTTCCTTTGTTGAATTTCTATGCAAAAAGATTTATGTTTCATCATTATATATGTTTCAATTCCATAACCCAATGGTTACCATTTTTGTTTCAACCAACCATAAAATCTGAAAAATTTTATTTATTTACAATATATGGCCTTGTTAAACAAATTTGTGAGAGATCCCTCTCTAGAAGGAGAAAAACCAGTTTTCTTTCTTAAAGTGGTTTTTGTTGTTACCTTGAGATTTCCTTCCACAACTTGAGGTATATTTCGAGTGATAACAAGAGCCAAAACATATATTTGGATGGTAAAGGTGTAGGAAAGAAGGGTTCTTGGTTCAAGTGGGAGGAATTGAAGAAGAAGGAAATTTTAGGGTCAAGAAATTTAACAGCCAAAACTACTAGTTATGGAATATGAAAATGGAGGAATAACTGTACTATAAGGATCTATACCTACCATTGGGAGAAAAAAAAAGTCGGCAACTATGAAGGACAAAGAATTGGAGGTTCTTGATAGAAAGGCACTAGGAACAATACAGTTGTGCCTAGATTCGTCGATGGATTTCAATATTTCAAAAGAAAAGACAATGAAGGGTGTGATAAGTGCATTAGCTAATATCTACGAAAAAACTCATCTTCCAACAATGTATTTTTAATGAAGTGTTTATTTAATATGAATATGTCAAAAGGTAGGTCTGTTTCTAACCTTTTAAATGGATTTAATACGATTACTAGTCAACTAAGTTATGTAAAAGTGAATTTTGATGATGAGGTTAGGGATCCAAGATGAGATTGGTGTTTTATCAGAGTCGTTTTCACTCAACACAATTAATTTTTAATAACTCCTAGCATTATTCAGATCCCACACTCAACGCTAAAAATAAGGAGTTACACTTAGTGCAATTCCAGAGCTTCTCGCTCAACACTAATGCTAGGATGTACTTGTATAATACAAATATGGATACAATGGAAAAGGATCTGATGTTCCAGAGCTTATGCTCAACATAAAATTGGAATGCTCCATGGCTTATGCCCAACACATCCAATTCTTATTTTCCATGTGCTTCAGAGCTCATGCTCAACAAAAACATTTCATAACTCATGTTCTCCAGAGCTCGTGCTCAGCAAAAACATCAAATCACTCATGTTCTCCACAGCTCGCGCTCAACACAAAGTATCATCAATCATGTGCTTCAGGGTCCACACCCAACACATTTAATCACATATATGATGAATAAAACATATGCATTGGCTTACTCCCAATATATATAACAAATCATCATTCTCATGTGTAGTGGGGTATTATTCCCAATATACAAAATATAAACATCATAGCAAAATCATATGCAATGGGACTTACGCCCATTAGGGTTAGATAAAAATTAGGGATATTACATCCCTCCCGACTTAGAACATAATCATCCTCGATGTTCTAGGGACTAGGAATGAAGTCATGAAATAAGGCGGGGTAAACCTCTCTCATGGTGGCTTCATTATCCCAAGTAGCCTCTTTGGCTTCAAAGTGATTCCATTGCACTTTCAGCTGGACTATGGTGTACCTCATGAGTTGCACTTCTCTATTGTCTAGAATATGAAGGATTTCAGGTACAAACTACCCTTTAGGTTCCACCTATAACAAGGACCAATCAATAACATGTTTAGTATCATATAAATATTTCTTCAGTAAGTACGCGTGGAAAAAATTATGAACTTTTATGTGAGCAGGTGAATCTAGTTCATACGCCACTAGCCCTCTCTTGGCAATTATCTTAAAAGGTCCAAAAAATCTTAGTGATAACTTCCTGCACCTTCCAAAGCTCAATGCGCTTCTCTTTTATTTTACTTTAAGTAAACATGTTCGCCGATTTGATAATATTTATCTTTCCTTTTCTTAACCGTGTAACTCTTACGGCAGTCTTGCACTTCTTTAAGGTTTCGTTGGAACTTGGTGACCAATTGTTCCAAGTCTTTTAGTAAATCAGCCCCTAACATGAGCCATTCCACTGGGCTATCCCAAGTAATCGGTGTCCTACACTTCCAACCATATAGTACCTCGAAGGAACTCATCTTGGCGGAGGTTGGGTATCCATTTTTATATGCAAATTCTATGAGATGCAGATAATACTCCCACTTGCTGGGGTTGTTCATAACATACATCCTAAGCATGTCTTCCAAAATATGGTTTAATCATTATGTTTTCTCATCTATGTGCGTGTGGTAAGAAGTACTAAAGTTTAACTGCATCTCTAATCTAGGGAATAAGGATCTCCAAAATTTTCTGATAAACTTCGTGTCTCAATTGGAGATGATTTCCTTGGGTATCCCATGCAATCTGAATATCTCTTTTAAGAAAATGTCGGCAATGTGAACTAGGTTGACTTTACTGGGATGAAGTGTGCCAATTTCAATAACTTGTCAACCACTACAAATATAGAATCATTTGTCTTCTTTCTCTTTGGTAGACCCGTAATAAAATTCATACTAATGACCTCCCACTTCAATTCTGGAATGGGTAATGGCTACAACAATCCTGAAGGATGTTGGTACTCAGCTTTGACTAGCTAACATTCTTGACATTTTGTGATAAACAATGCTATGTAGGCCTTTAACTTAGGATTTAAAAAGTTTTTCTTTACTTCAAATATAATCTTTTTATATCCTAGATTCCCCCAGTAGGGTTTGTGATGAAATTTCGTGAGGATGTTGGACCTGATGTCCCTTCCTTCTAGAACATACAATCTTTCTTTTAACCACAACACTACAGTTTTATCTACCTTATAATCTCTTTTTTCTTGAAAAAACCTGTCCTCTTGGACCTTCTTGAGGATTTCAACATAGAAATGGCCAACTTCGTTGGCCATTTTGATACTCTCATGCAAATCCGAATCAGTTTGACTTAAAGTCACCTCGTATAACATATGAGCTCGTCAACTGAAAGCATCAACAATTTCGTTCTCCTTGCCCTTTATATGCTTTAATTCTAAATAGTAATCGCTAAGGAAATCCAACCATATGGACTACCTGGCATTTATATCCGGTTGATCAAATAAATATTTCATACTCATATTGTCTATCTTTAGAAGAAATTTCTTCCCCATGAGGTAGTGCCTCCACATCTTCAAGGCGTGGATAATGGATGCTAACTCAAGATCATGGGTGGGATAGTTTTGTTTGTGTTCTTTTAACTTTCACGACTCGTAACAGATCATACAATCATTCTACAAGAGGAATCCTCTGAGTCCTTCCTTGCTCGCATTCGTGCAAACAACGAAATCCCCATAGGGATCCACAATTCATAGTATCGATGCAGTCATCAAAATATGTTTAAGCTTCTGAAAAATTTCCTTGCACTTGGTCGTCCATAAGAAAGTATTTTCCTTCTTTTGCAATGCAGTCGTGGGACAAGCAATCCTCGAAAATTTCTTGATGAACTTTCGGTAGTAGCAGGTTAATCCCAAAAATGACCTAATGTCAACGACACTAGTAGGACTAGGCCAATATTTTATGGGTTTAATCTTTTTCGGGTCCACGGCTATCCCCTTCTCATAGATGATGTGACCTAGGTACTCTAACTGTAGTTTGTAAAAATCACATTTACTAAACTTAGCGTAAAGATGGTGTTCCCATAACATCTGTAATACTATGTGGAGATTCTCCTCATGTTCCTCTTTACTCTTAGAGTAGACTAGGATGTCATCTATAAAGACCAATGCAAATTTATCAAGGTATTTAATGAAGATATTGTTAATCATACACATAAAATTTGCGGGTGCATTGGTCAACCCGAATGGAAATACTACAAACTTGTAGTGGCCGTATCATGTACGAAAGGAATTTTTATGAATATCATCATCGTGGATCCATACCGTGGTTCCATCTTTGAAAATATCTTGGCTCCTTCAACTTGATCGAACAAATCATCGATCCTAGGGAGTGGGTAACGATTCTTGATGGCCATCTTGTTGAGTTGGAGGTAATCAATGCACATCCACATCGTACCATCCTTATTCTTTACAAAATTTATAGGTGCTCCCCAAGGGGACACATTAGGTTGGATATAAGCCTTTTCAATCAACTCCTGCAACTGCAACTTGATATCCACCAACTCTGGTGTGCTCATGCGGTATGGGGATTTTGAAGCCGGAACTGACCCTGGTGTCAGTTCCATGGAAAAATATAAGTCTCATTTTGGTGGTAAACCTGGTATTTCCTCAGGAAATACATCCATAAAATCTATGAGAACCGAAAATTCCTCGATGTGTTGCCCTATATTAGCTTCTACATCCTGGATGGTTACTGCAAACAATTTGCAGCCCTTTCTAATGCACTTATTTGCTTGTAAGGAATATATTTGCCTAACGAAAACCTTCTTAGGTATTCGTTGAATCTTTTCCTAATTCCCTTGGCTATATGTGCACAAGATTGACTTGTGTAAACAATCGAGCATGACATGGTGTTGTTTCGACCAGTCCATTCCAATAAGTACATCGTATGATCCTAAGGGTGAAATGTTCAAATTTATCCTAGCAAGGAAACCATTCAAGTTTACTTCACAATGTCTAACTATTTCAGAAACCATTCATTTTGTACCTGTGGCTAATTGTACCAACCACGGTTTCTCATGTTTAACTTTGTCCAGTTTACATGTTTCAACAATTTGAGGTGATACATAACTTCGGCAAGAACTAGGATAAATCAAAACTGAAATAGAAGTGTTTTAAACCTCACCTTCTATTTCGAACATAGTAGCCTGATGGTATTCCTAACAACCATCCAAAGTTGCATAAATCCTCAGTGTTCTAGCTATGTCCTCTACCATTGGTTTTTCTTGTATATTGTGCAAGACTCCATTATTCTTGTTTTTACAATCTCTCGCATAATGGGGCCCTTGGCATTTCCAACATTTTATTTGCAAGAGGGCAACATTGGCTCCTCCATTTGGTGTTGGTGCATTTGGATTTCCACCTTTCTTGTTGAAGTTCTTATTGGCTGGAAAAATGTGTTTTTGTTTTCTGTAAGGTGGTGGGTTGAGACCAAGTTTGCGGTTTCCTTAAAAGGTTCTAGACCTATCTCAACTTCTGTTGATGTTTTACTTCCTTATCTATTCGTGCTCATAGAAAAGCCTAGCTTTTTGTAGATTAGTGTCTAGATTTTTAGGCATGCCAAATTCAATTCTCTCTTGAAAATTTGGAGGGAGACACTCTAAAAACTATTGTATTTTTACTTTTTCGTCCTTTATGTATGGAACATAATGTAGTAGATCCAAAAATATGTTAATTAAAGAATTCATGGTCATGGAACCCATGCTTAACTCATGAAATTATTTCACCTTCCTGTCAAAGAATCTTTCATACATGTATTTATCTGAAATATTTTGCAAAAGTTACTCCATCGTATTTCTTTTACCTCATAATTTTTGGTGTGCTTTATGTGTCTCCACAATATAGCTTCTTTTCCATTTAAATTATAGATAGCTAGACGAGCTTTCATTTCTCTAGAGTAGTTGTGTACTTGGAACTATTTTCTCATACCTAGAAGCCATTTTCCAGTTTTCTCTCCATTGTTCATCTCTCCTTCATAGGTTAGGGCTCTTATCTTTCTAAACTCTCCTTGGAGGTTTCCATCATTTATTTGTTTCTTTCTGCAAGAAGAAAGTGAATTATCACTGGAAAGGCAGTGATAATCTCTTTCTAGATGTTCAGGTGGGTGGTCCTCATTTTCTTCTTCTTTTGGGATGCTATCCCATTTATGATAAAATATTTCTTGGATTTGTTGGTTGAATGAGTAGGTTTTCCAGGTCAGATTCCCCACTGTCATGTTTCGCAGTAAATATTTATTGATTGCTTTCTGCTCTTTTCTTTCATTCATATTATCATCTTTGAAGCTTTGTAAGTCTGCTTGCAGACTCTGTATGGTTTTCAGTATTTCAGAATTTAATTCAACCACTAGTTCTTCTTCCCATGTGGGGGTATTCAGATTTCCTTTCCAATTGTTGTCATTTATTTGTTCATGATATGAACTGTTCTTAAATCCCGCATTTTTCTAAAATTTTAAATAACAAATAATTTCTTGTTAGTTTACAAAATTTCAAATACAATTTATTTCTGCAATGAATGTCTAGTAATGCCCATTAGGTCTCTTAGTGTTTGAATCTGGACTCTAATACCACTTGTAATGTCCCTAAAATTTGAAAATTTGAAAATAAAAATCCTAGGCTAATAAAATACTACAATTCAAGGACATTGGTTTAACTTTTGCAGAATAAAACTTGGTAGAATACTGAACCTAGGTGTTTTAAGTTGTTATCTCTCTTATGTGTTTCCTCTTTGATGATGATGCATTTATGGGATTTTGTTTTATTAGTTAGACTTGCTTGTATGGTTACTTTGTCTATCTACTAATTGAGGACATATTTCGATATTTATATTATGTCGTATTTTACTTTTATTTTATGTCTTTAAATTTTTTCTGGTTTATTCGTAAGAAGATGACTTGCCTTCGTATGTCAAGGGGTGGAGTGGTGGGTTTTTATCCCATGAGTGTCCACTCGGAAAGGTAAGGATTCCTACTACTTTAAGGGGCTTACTTAGTTCATTGCGAACTAATGCAGGCTCCTACTTTTGTGCAGGTTATTCCGACGGTGAACTCTGTCTATGATCGTGGCAAATAAAAACATCCTACAACACTACATCTATACTACACTATCATTTTCATAGTTGGGTGAAAGGAGTACTAACTGTACCTAAGTCCTATGTTCATACAATATTGATTATATGTATGGTGATAATATTTATGGTATACACTTTTAAGTTTTAAACCCTTATCCACCTTGATATATATATATATGGTATAAAGGTTTAGGGTTTATGGCATATTCCATATGCCATCAAATACCTTGTATTAGCATAGAAATTATGCATTTTAAGATTTTAATGTTGGAAGGGTAGTCCACTATGGATCTACGATGTGAGCATAACTATAGAACTGTCACGTTTCGATTTAATGGATAGTGGTGGATAGGGTGGCGACTTCAATGCTTCTAGGGAAGCGTGGGCATGAAGATTCAAGCATTGGTTAGGATTGAGAATGGATTCATTTTTTTTTTCATTTGTGTTGATTTGGGTGGAATTATGCATCGAGGATCCATGTTGCACAACTTCAGCAACCTTCCCACTCACTTGTAAGGTAAGTAAGGTCATTTTGCTCTGTACAATGTAATGGTTTGGTTTGATTTCATTTATGGATTGCATACTTATCATAGTGTTTGTGTGGGCTTGTGAAGGTAATAGATCATGGATCTATCATGGCTTCATGGTGTCTCCCTAGGTTTCCTATGCATCTACTCTATAGGAAAGACCCGAAAATTGCAAGGCCCTTACCATTGTGTGCTTGTTGCCAAAGATTCGAACTCTAGGTGGTGAAAAACGTATTAGTTTTGCTGGTTGGGGTTTCATAGTTTGTGCATCCAATGGATGTGACTGTATAGTCCTCTCCATGGATTTGTCGTATGTAACATTTGGGAGAAGGATTTTAGAATTTCCAAACATAGCTTGGCTCTGTGTATGAATTTGTCATGTTGCAACATTTTTGTAATGTGTTATATTTACTTTCAAATGGGAACTCTGTGTTTACTTAATGGTGTGTTTCATTTTCTTACAGTTTCATTTCTTGCAATGGAATTGTGAATAGTTGACTGTGTATTTAATGCAATGTATTTTTATGATGATGCTTGTGTGGTAAAATCATAGATGTATGGGTTTAATAAATGTTGTGGCTGGATATTCACCTTACGACCGTGAGTATTGAAGATTGGCTCGACCCTTGGGTGGAAATGCAGCCTAAATTTATGGGTTTATGTTTATTATAATGTGAATTTGCAAATGGTTATAAGAGCGTAGCTATGATTTGCTTAAAATGTTGGTTTATAAAGTAGACCTTTGAGGAATCTTGAGAGGCGATACCCTTACTATATAATTTTGCAGTGTTTCATTTTGTTTAAAAAGGGTGCCTACAGGATTCAATCCTGGGTTGTTCAACAATTTAGATTTGTGATTTAATAGCATGGGTTTTGGGCATCTCATGGGATTCAATCCTGGATGCGTTTTAATTTATTGATAAATAGAAGGACTCTATCTTGATAATTTTGTTTATGTATTTAGTTGTTTTAATCCTCTGTTTATCGTTTCTAGTTGTTGAGATGTTTGTAAGTAAATGAGCTATAGTCAAACCTTCATAGGTTTTGATGGCTAGCTGGATTAAAAGATTTGGAATGATTTACGTTTTCATAGCATGGATTTATAATGGTTCTTTTTAAAGGTTTTGATTGGGTTTCGATATGATGTTTATGGTTTAATTGTTTATGTGGAAAACAATAGTATACTCACTGGCAATATGAAATATGCCAACGTTTTGGTTTTATGTTGAGAGTTTGATTTTAATGGATTTAAGAGATTCGAGCTATGGTTTAGTTTGTCTTAGCTTGTATTTTATTTAATTATTTAAAAAAATTTGGACATAGTTTTAGTTTTAGGAACTTGGAGATTAGATCTCTGGTCTATATGGTTATAGTTTTGTAAATTGTTGTTTTAATGAAGTCTTTGGTTTATTTTAAAGTTGGAGCAGAATTTTCATAACTAGTTTATTTGGATAACTAAGTTTAAAATATAAGAGATGCATGTTTGATAAATTAAACAATACTAAAAGAATATAAACTGTGTTTTCCTAGCTACGTATTAATGGCTAAGTTTAATGCTTAAGCAATTAAATTAAACTGTAGCATAACATCTACTCCTAGGGTTTATGTACATATAGTTTAGGTGTTAAGGATCTGTAAACAAAAGGGAAAAATAAACCTAACTAGAGCATACATACAATATACATATTTTCATTAAATATTATAAACCCAATTTTAATAAAAAAAATTATGTAAGAACTATAAAGAAGGTTAAAATCGCATACCTGCAATTTGTAGCTATTTCAATAGCTAGAAGCCTACACACTAAAGCACACAGAATTAAGAAGAACATAGACAATTCTGAGCTCATATATGTCAACCTAATAACTTGGGAACTACCACGTTCCACCCAACCATGGCCTAGAACCGTTCCTGGTTTCAATCCAAATCCCCCCGAGCTTGTTCCAACATGCAAGTAGTCTAGAGATCCTAAAGGTAAGGCTTCACCTATCTGGATATCAGGTTATGTGCCAGATTACTTTCACTTTTTGGAAAAAAAAGGCTCTCCCAAATTTCTTAGGAGAATAATGAGCAGATAAAATAGAATGGGGATCCCCAACTCTCTCTTTGGCTTAGGCCTTTATAGACAATATTTGGGAAAAATGGCAGTTAAATTTTAGTTAGATCAAGAATCATTTATTTTCTTGAAATAATCTTTTACTTGATTTATGTGAAATTAATATTTATTTAACTTAACTTAGGAACTCTTTAACTAGTTCCTATTTTGACTTTTTAGGTGTTTAAATATTAATATAATTATTAAATAAAATACATAGGTTCTTTATTTATTATTTATAGTTACTTATTATTTCTTTATAACTAATACACATGCTTACTCTTTTATTCATAACATTTATAAACTATATATGTATGCATATATCATTGTTAACATTTTACTTTAGGTATCATATAGCATGATCACAATCACATGATACTTTCATTAGCATAAAAATCATTTCTTTTGTTAAGGCCTTCCAGTAAGGTTAGGTCAACTAGGTTAGGAAGGTCTAAACCTCCTTACATGTTGGATTACCTCGTATATCATGGTAATTCTTTAGTACTTGATGAGACACAAAAATTCAAAATTTCATTTAATCAACTTAAAAATAAGTAAGATGAGATCATTGTTTTATCACATTCATTTTCACTCAACATATTTAATTTTTGGTAACTCCTAGCATTATTTAGATCCCACACTCAATGCTAAAAATAGGGATTTACACTTAGTGCAATTCCAGAGCTTCTCGCTCAACACTAATTCTAGGATGTACTTTTATAGTACAACTAGGCCAAGGATATGATGTTCTCGATCTTATGATCGATGTCAACTTGGAATGCTCCAGGGCTTATGCCCAAAACTTCCAATTCTTATTTTCCATGTGTTTTAGAGCTCATGCTCAACACAAACATTTCATAGCTCATGTTCTCCAGAGATGGAACTCAACACAAACATCAAAAAAATCATGTGCTCCAGATCTCATGCTCAATGCAAACATCAAATCACTGGTGTGCTTTAGAGCTTGTGCTCAACACAAAAATCAAATCACTCATGTGCTCTAGATCTTGTGCTCAACACAAATTCTCATCAATCACGTGCTTCAAGGCCCATGCCCAACACATTCAATCACATATATGCTGAATAAAACATATGCATTGGATTATGCCCAATATACAAAATATAAACATCAAAGCAACATGATATACAATGGGACTTATGCCCATTAGTGTTAGGTCAAAATTTAGGATAGTACAGCCTCTCAAGCTTCCCAACAGGACTTAAATGTAACCAGCGATATAAGCAAAATAGAGCTACACTCTTTACATCTAATGCACCAGTCATAGTAAAAACATAACATACATTCGGCTATGTATCCACGCTAAAGAGCTAAGACAAGCTTCATGCTTATGTCCGCGAGGTAAATCCTAGCCACATCATTTAATAAACTCATACATCCACGTTTTTACCACACAGTACCACCATAAGAATACCTTGCATAAAATACACAGTCGACCTATCCATGGTTCCATTGCAAGCAATGGCACTGTAAATATAAAGAAACACATCATAAAGATAAACATAGAGCTTCCATTAAAATTAAATAAAACCCATTACAGATCGTTGCAAAACGATGAATTTATACACAGAGCCAAGCCAAGATTCAGATAGTCAAACTCTTATTCCCAAACATTTACATACGACAAAGCCATGGAAAGACTACACAGTCGCATCCTTGGATACACAACAACTATCAAAACCCCAACCAAATGAAACAACTAAATGATGCACTTCCCCACCCAAAACTCGAAACCTCGGTCAAATAAGCACAGAGTAGTGTAAGGGCCTTGCCGATTTTGGGGCTTACCCACATAATGGTTGCACAGGAAACCTATGTCTCCATCCTCAAGGAATGATAGAGCCACGCTCTGTCACCTACACAAACCAACGCAAGTACCATCAAGAGTATGAAATCAAAATCGTAATCAAACCAAATATCACATGGTGCACACCAAATGACATCACTTACCTAACAAGAGAGCGGGAAGGCTATTGAGTTGCACAGCATGGCACTAGGAACCATGAAACCACCAAACCTCCACTGGGAAAATACCAAATGAAACTATAGAAAACCCTACCCAGTGCTTGAGGCATTCTGCCCACGCTTTCGCAAGGAGCATTAATGTCGCCAACCTCTCCACCATTGTCAACAAAATCAAAACTCGTATTCCTATAGTTTGGGTTCACGTCATTTGCTCCATACTAATTAGAGGAAATTTCAACTCAAAATTGGCCTCCTAAGTAAAATAATAAAATAATATTTTTTAATTTTGGAGGAAGAAAGGAGAAAAACTATTTTTTTGTTGTATTTTCGACATGTCTCCTCGTGTTTTTACTCAAACTTTGATCGGGAGAGCTTGTTGGATGTAGAATTAAATTCCTCGTCCAATGAGTACCCACTCGGCATAATTTTGACAGACCCCGCCACCCCAAAAATAAGAATTACTTGAAAAAATGTGATGATGATGTCATCATCACATTTTTTAGGTATTTATTTTTTTGGGATAGAGGGTTCTGTCAAAAGTATGTCGAGTGGGTACTCATTGGATGCAAAATTTAATTCCGCATCGAATGATCTCTCTCGATTGAAATTTGAGTAAAACGCAGGGAGATATGTCAAAAATACGAACAAAAAAGTAGTTTTTTTATGATACCTATCCCCAAATTTATATTAAAAATTTGTTTAATACCTATACAGTATTTCAAATTTAAATCAATTTCATTGACTAACACATGATGACATGGAATTTAAATTAGGGTCAAAAGGCCCATTTTGAGTTGAAATTTCCTCTAATACGGTTCACCATCCACCAATGTGTAAACCTTAAACCCTTGAATATCATGCCATCCCAAGGTTTCGATGGCATAGCGATTATTCCATAAACATAAAACCTTTACCATATAGTTCAAGCATATGATATAATGCATCTAAGGTTTAAAACTTTAGCATATAGGTTATACAATGAAGTTATAAACATGCTTAAATACAACTCTTATAAACTTTATTACCATAGGTCTTAGGTATAGATAGGCCTAGGACTTTATCCCTTTTCAAACAGCTATGAACATGAATAATTTAGTATAGATGTAGTTTGTTGTAGACGTAGGATGTTTTATTGTCACGATCATAGGACAGAGTTCACCGACGAAATAACCTACACAAGAGAATAGGATGCATTAGAGGAAATTTGGGGTCTAAAATGGGCCTTATAAAAAAAATATGCCATGGATGAGCTCGATTGAGTTGAATTTTTAAACCAATAGAATTTCAATATCTTTGGTCAACCATTATGGTTGAGTTGGACACATAATGCTTATGTGTCATATTTTTATTTGACAATAGCTAACTCCATATCAACCTCACCTTGGTTAAGTTCTTGAAAAGATCACCTCGAAATAAGATAAATAAACTTTAACTAAGAAATATAGAATATCTTATTTGATCACTACTTCCAACTCCTCTAAAACATAACCTTCCCATTAATTAAAATTGTAGTGGAAGCATTTTGAAATACTAAAAATATTTATTAATCATTTTTTAAAAAGAAAACCAAATAATACTTAATTTTAAATAGACTTATCTTGAAATACTAAATAAAAGATATTTAGTAATTTTAATATTATTTAATAATATTTAAAAAATAAATATATTTAATTATTACATCCAAAAATAAATAAAACATTTAAATACTAACAAAATAAAAAATAAAAACTATTTTTAATGTTACTAAAATTATAATAAAATTTGATTTTACTTTTTTTCTCTCTTACCTACCTACCCATTAAATCACAATTTTTTTTATATTAATATAAAAAATAATATGAATATACATAGTTTATTGTTTTTTATTTTATGTGATGTAATATTTTTTATATGAATTAATATAAAATTTATATTAAAAAATAATAGTGATTTTTTAATTTTTTTAATATTATTATAATTATAGTTTTCATTATAAATGAATATATTTGAGTTTTACATTTATTAAATATATAAAAATAGTGGTCTATTCATTTAAAAAAATAATAATATAAAATTCAAAAGTTTCCCATCATTTATTATGTGTGCACAAGAATCTAAATATTTCATTAATATTTTTAATCAATATCTCTTAACTCTACATTCACTCAATATAGTTGTCAACTACCATTAATGAGACGATTTAGGTTGACTTTCATTAGATTTAATCTGACATGGCATATTTGTAGTGTGATGTGGCTTTTTTTTTTTTTCCTTAGGAGGCCCATTTTAGACCCCAAATTTCCTCTAATATGCATTAGTTCATGACGAACTAAGTAATCCCCTTAGCAATAGGAATCCTTACCTTTTCGAGTGGTCCCTTAAGGGATAAAACCCTGCCACTCCAGCCCTTGACCTACACATGACCTACATAGGTAAGCCAACCTCTTATTGAATAAACCATAAACGAATTTAAAGACATGTAAAGTAAAAGAAAAACGTAACATAAACACAAGTGTCGACAAATGTCTCTGACTAATAGACAAGTAAAGTAAAAACAAAAAGATGTCAAAGTAATAGAACAACATCAAGTAAAACACCATCATCATACAAGAGAACACATAGAATAAAAACAACATACGACTCTTAGGTTCAGTATACAACCAAGTTTTATTCCACAGAAGTTTTATACAATGTCCTTGAATTTAGTATTTTATTAGCCTACGATTTTTTTTTAATTATGAATTTTAGGGACATTACAATTTGTCAAATTATTTCACCTATCATATCCCTATAGCTTCATACTTTGGGGGTAAATATATGTTACACCAAAATATTATTGTCACATTGATAATGCGATGTGTACCCTTGAAATTGCCTTAATCCATGGAGTATATGTGTCACTATGGCTTGGAAAGAGGTTGTGTCTTTTAATTTTCAATTTTTGGCAACCCCGATGCACTCTACTTCTTTACAATAATCATCAAACTTGGAATATTCACATTGCACATTGACAATAGGTGTCAGTGACACTTTCTTCCTATATACAACAGGCGTTGCCCCTCCGTGACGGTAGTTTATCTTTTACAAAGTGCATCGGTGCTCCTTAAAAGGAAAAAATAGAAGGTTCGAGATCCTTCTAGAAGAGAGCTCTAGTGGAGGCTTATCCCAACATATCAACATAAGTGGCAATTGACCCCTAACCTCTTAGGATATTCCCTTAACCCTCTCCAAGGAATCCTTAACTCCCTTTATCCCCTTTGGCCTATAAATATAAGATTACCCCCTCATGATTAGGACAGGAACATAAAATAATCCATATGCAGTTGAAATATTCCTAGAACTGAGATTTTATTAGAGGTAGGGTTACAGTATTGAGGCAAAGGGATAGTTGAAAAAAATGCAACACCAAGGCACCATGGTTGTAATTTCTCCCTCTTTGTTTTTAATACAATAATGTTTTTCTTTTTTCCATAAATTATGTTTAATATCATTTATAGCATTTCTCCTTGGTTATTTGCTTAGATCTAACAAATTATCTTGTAGTTTCTATCTTGTTTCTTGTTCTCCTTAAATCTTTTGTCTAGGTTATTTCCTTCTAAATAAGTGGGACAGCACAATCTTAGAGATCACAAGGACCTTCTTTTGAAAATAGGTATAGATTCTATGTATTATCAAGTAATTTGATTGATATAGGAAAGAGTTTGCATTTATGTCAAGTTTTATTCTAGTTCCAAACCATTTGGAGTAGAGAGCTTTGTATATGTCCTCATTAATGAAGTGCCTTGAAACAGTGTGTGTCTTTAGGAAAATGTGAAAAGGGTTTCTGGGATCGGGCATAAAGGGTTTATAAAATGACAACCCCATAAAAGCTCAACATACTCAATCTTTTTTAACTCTGCAAACCCAATATTTTCAATATCTATATACTCTATGGATTTATCTTTTATTGGTCATGACTTTACACCAATGATTAGGAAAAATAGGGCCACAACAATCTATTGCTTCCCTTGCTCAAAGGTTAGATGTGATTTTATTCCCCTTCTAGGATGAATTCCCTCTTTAATCAAATAGAGGCACAACCCTCTTTTAGTACCTATTTCATTCAATTCCATAAAAAATTGTCAAGATGTCAATGTGTATTATATGAGTTGTAAATTCCTCCACGATGATGTGAGGTTTGATGATAAACCTCACATTTTGTTCTCCTTATTGGCGATAGGTCAATGTACACCTTAGTCTCATAACACACCCCTCTTGAAATTCCAAAAAATATCAAACATGACACAAAACCCCTTTAACAATCATCCATTTTGTATAATCCTAAAACTACAAATCCTTATAGACACGCAACCTTGACAACCGGTTAGGAAATAGGTTATCAAAATTCTCTTTAATATCCATAGATCATGAAGATAATTGTTTGAATAAATTCCAAACATTAAGATGGATCTATCAACATTATCTATTTCTTAGGTTTATGTGAAACCATCCCCTACATCTTCCTGTGATTGTTTGAGTTATGCATTCCATTTATCTTCCTACCATAATATTCCCCCTTGAAGATACTTCTTTTGATTTTTTGACACGTAAATAATTTTTATTCAATATTATGTTACCCTCCACATTTTCTCCAACTACCATTTCCTTGAAAGCATTCACTCTACATGTTGATAATTTCCCAATAGGCTTAAAGCTTTTGTAACTTTTACTTCTCCATTGTTGTTTGTAAAATTAAGAGCATGCTATTTGTCTATGTGACCATAGATATGGCACCTTGATCATTGAAAAGGAATTGATCATTGAAAAGGAATTTCCACATATTCTAAGGCTTGACTATACTAGATATAAGTTCAAACCTCAATTTCAATGTCCTTGGTCAAACCCTCATTCAAATTTACTTAAACTAGGATACAAGCTATTAATTGATATTTTACCCTTTGATAGTAATCATCTACATTAAGAAAATTACATAGGTTATTTCCTATTGTTCTAAAGATGTCCAAGGACCAAAATTGTAAAGGTGTGCTTGTCAATTTAGCATATATAGTCTAGATTGAGGATTGATTTTTACATGGGTCAAAACAATAATACCATATTTTCAAGGTTAATGACATAAAACTCCAAATCTTTCTTGACCCTATTGGATTGCATGCTTTTTTCTCATTAGAAAATAAAGAATAGCCAACCCCTTAGTAGGGGATGAAATTTTAGGATATATCCTAGTAGTGGTTTCCACTTCAATTCTGTCCATTCCTCTAAATTGGTTTTTTAATATCTCTTAACAAAAATCCACCTTGACAAAGCTTGATTTGTTAACTCCACCACTTGGTTCATCTTTATGTCACTACCCAAAATGAACTTGGCCTTGGTTTAAACGCAACTTAACGATTTTTCCCTCTCTTTCTTGGATTTTCTTTAGGTTTAAGATATTCTCTTTCACTTCATCATCCACAACTCCTTTTACTAGCTCATTTGGTGTATTATTTTCATAACCTCCAATCCTTCTAGTTTACTAAACCACGCTAGGTCTTCCCTAGGGTTTCCATCTTCTTGCCACAACTTTATATATGAGGATTTAGGAATAACATAAATGTTGGTGAACGTGTTTGTCTATGAGTTCTACTTCATGACCTACATTGAAAGGGTGATCGATAGAGCATATTAGGATTTAAGATTTGCCTTGCTAAAAGCATTGCAAGCCTCTTCTCTAAACAATGTCTTTAATGTTGTCATAGGTCATCTAACAAACTTATCACTTCCACCCATATTTATTTTATTTTCTCATAATGTGTTTGGAATATGATATGGGTAGATCTTGTGAGTTCTCCATGCCCCACCCTTAAGTCCCATAAAGGCCTAGCCTCGTATCTTTCCCCTAGTGTCCTATCCAACAATGGCCCTATGGTGAAGATAAATCGACCTTTAAAGGATTTTCAAAATAATCTACTATCTCCTCTTCCATCTTTCACATGTATAGAAAACCCCAATTTTATTATTCATGTACTCTTCATCCATCTGTGAGATTCATCCACTAAAGTATCTTCTAACTAATATGGACAAAGTCAAATATTTAAACTTCTAGAACATATCAAAATTGTGTTGGTAATTATAGTATAAGTAAACAACATCAAAATGAGAAAGTTAATAAGTGGGCAAACTCAACCCTTTTAGAGTAGAAATTCTTCACCAAATGAAAACTTCTTATGAATTCAAAACTAGGTATAATAATAACTAACCTAGATCCAAATCCTAAGCTCTATGAAGCCATGAGAGGGATCAAATCTCTTGAGGTGCAAACCTCTTCTTAGGTATTGCACTCAAGGAGCTATTAGCTTTGGTGTGTCCTAATTCAAACGAAAAGACACATCTTTTTATTTAAGGTTGACATATAATATTTTTATTATTAATATTTAATATTATTTATAACCAACATATAATATTTATTATTAATTTTTATTTTGTTAGGAACAAACATTACAATATCTCCCCCATACATGGTTTTAAAAACACGTGCAAGGCCCTCATAAACCATGTACAATAAAACCATGGCTTGTTTAGGAGGCCTTGCACATTTTAAAACCATGTGTAAGGCCAACAGTTTTTGGGGGATAGTTCAATTTTTTGTTTTTTATTATTTTGTTAGGTAGGAACATTACAACATCTTTTGGGGGGACAATTAAATTTTTATTTTCTATTGTTTTGTTAGGTAGGAACATTACATCTCCCCCATATTAGTTATTTTTGGTAGACATTAATTTTAGGGGATAATTAAATACATTATTATTATTATTTCCTGTTACAAGATCTCCCCCATAATGGCTGTAAAGGGCCTCTCGGCTCAATAATAATAATAATGATATAGTTTTAAGGTCACATCCAATGCTAGACACCAATTTGGTGTACATGAGACCCTCTTTTTTGTGGGACAAGGGCACCCCTCTAAGAAACAATTTAATGTTAAAGTCTAAAGAGGTGTGTATACCCTAAGTCCCTCCATATTTTAACCTATGACCTCCTAGGAGGAAACACGTGTTCTTAACAATCAAGTATGATTGTGAAACTCACTCAAATATGGTTATAAAATGGTAAGCATCCCCTTGATGTGAAGTTTCAACCTAGGTTAACAAATAAATTGTTGATATATGTAGCTTATAGGTTCTTGTATCTACTCTTAGAAGATTACTATGTTCTTACACTTTGAAAAAATAGTTAAACTCACTCAAACTAATATTTAAAAATACACAAATCAATTTAATCCATTAATAATAACTTTTGAAAAAAATATAGTTTAATAAAATGATAAATTAAATTATTGCACAAGATCCGGCACAATCCTTTTTAAAGTTTAAAATAATTTAATTAAAAAAATTAAAAAAATTAACTATTTCTATTATTTATTAAAATAATAAATCTAGGTTTAAAAAAATACTCCGTAAAATAGGCCGATATACCAATTACTTTGTTACGGTTATCGACTGCCAGACATAACATAGGTCCTATAAAAGCGAATGTCCACAATTTAACGAAGCATGGGATAAAAACCTAAACGTCTCTGGCAGTTCAACGAATCATTGGCTCGCGTTTTTTCAGTTCCGTAATTTTACCTCTCCCTCTCATTTCTCCTTCAGAAAGCGTTCATGGCACTTGCTTCTGATTTATTCACGAAGCTTCCAGATGATATCATGGCGCTTGATGATTCAGACTTATTCGACAAGTTTCCAGATGACTTGCTGTGCTGCATCATTTCGTATCTCCCTACTAAAGAGGCAGTTAGATCTTCCGTTCTCTCCAGTAGATGGAGATATCTCTACCGCCGAGTTTCGAACCTTACTCTCTCCCCAGAGCTTCTTATTGGCCCAGTCTGGATCCGCTATCCACTTCAAATTTCACTAGTGGAGAATATTATATCCAACATTTTAGAGTTACATTCCTCCGATCTCAAAACCTTCGATCTTTCTAGCCCTTTTGACTGGTATTTTACTTACGAGAGTTTATGTGAATGGGTGCACTGTGTAGCGTCCAAGAATGTAGAAGAACTCTCTATTAGCCATTTCCCGAGCTACGACCGTAACCATTTAATAGAAATGGTACCTCCCTCCATCTTCTTATGTAATAGACTCAGGAGCCTCACACTCTTCGACAAAATTTTCGCAGAAATTCCGACCGGCTTTGGTGGATTCAAGCATCTAACCCATTGCTTCTTCCGTAATGTGGAATTTAGAGATGAAACTTTATCCCAATTTGTTTCTTATTGCCCGCTTCTCCAGAAACTTGAACTAGAAAATTGCGTTGTCGCGGAGCAGATCACCATTTCTGCTCCTCACATTGAAGTTTTAGCTCTGGGGGCTCGAAACCCGGCAGAGATTTTAACCGTCAATTGCCCGAAGCTTAGACATCTCATTATATTCCGTATAAACGACTTGAGAGTGAATGGGGTCATGTTTCGGGAGCTCTCTTTAGCAGTTAGCTTCCTTCACATGGATAGAGATGGAACTGTGATAGAGATGTCATTGGATCCGAGCAGAGATGGAACAAACAGTTTATCTGTGGAGAGATGTACTCAGATAACAGGGACATTCAAATTCCTTCAAAAATTATATATTGGTAACGAATCGGAAGACAAGATGGATATTCCTCCTACCAGCCTGCTCCAAGGGCTTCCTCATCTTGACACTCTGTACATAGGCAGCGCCATTTTTTTGGTAAGATTTTTTTTTCATTTTTAATTATATTATATGTTAGTGCTGACTGCTGAGTAAGAATTATATTCTATGTTCGTGTTGAGTAAGAAGGAATTTTGGTATGGTGGTAGTGATTGGTTTTGAGTTTTCAATTTAATGCAGAATTTAATCAAAGATCCACTGCTCAATCTTCGAAAGGTAGCTGCAGTTATCGGACAAGGGTATGATGAGAAGACGATGGATTTGTTGTTATGGTTGCTTGGGAACTCCCCTGCTCTTGAAGTCGTGGATGTTAATATGCCACCACCACGAGAAGCTGGAGAAGCTGAGAAATACGTGCAGCTTTTACGGAGAATTCAAGATTTCAATTTGAGGAGACCTTCTGCTCCAGGAGAGAATGCGTAGAAAAGACGAGTAAAAGAAGATCGTTTGATGCAGTTTGCTTTGATTGCACATTGTTTACTCGTTCGATACAAGATTGGATATATCGTGAGAGTAAATACTCCGAGTTACTGAATAGAAGAATGGATATTTAGGTATTATGTATATTTAGGTATAGTTAAGAGTTTTAGTTACTTAACAGAAGATTATTTTTCCCAGGTTGACAGTGTTATGCCATATACAGTATTTGGATTTTTGTACTCATTTTGACTTGGATTCCATACTACTTTTTAGCCCATTGCTGCTTATTGGGTTTTATGATGCACAATTCTATGGGTGGTTTACTTATATACCATGATGAGATGCTATGCCATGTGATGATGATATATTACTGATGAGGATGATAGATTATATGATGCTTTACTTCCTTTATATGTTGCTTACTGCTGATCAGATGCCTTTAATGATAAGTATGACTAGTAGTACTTTGCAGAGGTTGACGAGTGTGAAGGTGGATTATTTGGTTACATGCTAGTACTTAGCAATCTTGCATGTTTTATGATTTTTCATTTTCTCCTCATAAGAGTAAGCTATCTATATACATATTTACTGGGTTATATCATTTACCTTTGTAATCCATCCACATCACTCCATATTTTGTCCTAATCCCATTAACCTTTATTTGGTGATTTGATTCTTGCTCTTGCTTTCTCCTTTAATAACCATATTTGTAATGCACATGGGTTATGATCATACTGATCACATAATTGGATACCTATTTGGCCTCATGATTATGCTATCAGATTTATCATGCCTCGCATCAGTCATTTCCACAATAGGTATTTAAATCTTAGAATTTTGGATGGATTAATATTTATATTTTTTAGATTGCAAGATGATAAAAAAAGTAATTTTATGATAATAGTTTCGAAGTCAACCTAAACAATATATAAAAAAAATTAACTAATAATTGATGTATGTATAACGTGTTACCAGAAACATGTCGAAAGTTTGCATTTCTAGAAATGAAAACCGCCGTTTTCTACTAGCAAAAAAAACGAACCGTTTCCCACCACGGTTTCAGAAGAAACTATTTTCCTTTTCTCAGGGAACTCGTTTCAGCGTCTATTCTTAATAATTGTTGATCCGTTAATGACTGGTAGATGACTTTGGTAGATGGCAAGTCAGCTATTTGCTGATGAAGTGTTCGATGAAGGATGTAGTGTCGAGGAAGGATGCCTACCGCTGGACTACCTGCATTGAAATTTCAAACCGTGTTCTCCTTTCACCTATCACTTACTGCTTTGGCTGAGCTTACTGCTTTGCTTGAGCTCCTTGTCCAGCTTAAAAAAACTAACAGAGAACTGGAGAAAAGTGTTGGAGTGGTTATACTAGTTTGAAGAACCGGCAAAGAACCGACATATTGCTAGTTTGCCAGGTATTTAAATATTAGTTTTATAGAGCTCTGAGTCACTGTAAATTTAGTTTTGCTCATAATTTCTGTCACAAAACCGAATGCTAAATTGCTATACTGTGTTGTAAGGTCACAGGTGAATAATGACTAGTTAATATGCAAATTTAGCAGAATTTTCTTTCCAGAAGGTAGATTTGTGATTCTTCTTAGGACAGTTTTGCAGCTTGCTGCCATTCCAGAAGTTGGTATATTTCTTTCACCCCAAATAGGCAGATGCACTGCTTCAAAACTCTGATATGTATTATCAACCCCCTTTTACGACCAGTCAAGAGGATATGGACGGGGACGAGACTTCACCTCCAAATTTTGATGCGGCAAGCAAATTTGGAGCCATTATAAATGTTTTATCATTTCGGGTAATGGGGAAGGGCATGATTGCTGCACACATTGATAATAGGAATCATCTTGTCAAAAAAAAAAATCATCTTTGCATTCTGAAAGATTGGGTTTTTAAGTTTTTTTCACAATGAGATTGTTTTCACACTATTTAATTAGGTCTCCTTCCTTCATCATACATGTGAGTGAACCCAAGATGACAAGAAAATCTTCAGTGTGCCTGTGGCATTGAACAAAAAATTTCCCTTCGTTAGTGCCACTTTGCACCAGTCAATAAGCCCGATTAAATAGAGTGAAATAAAAATCATACAGATCATACAGATAATTTTCTGAAATACAAAGATACTAGAATTTGGTAAAGCTGTTGATTTTATTGCAGCTAGAGTTGCTTAATAGAATACTGCATGAAAAAAAATGATTCAAAACCTATCTTAATTTATGGGCTTGTGCAAACTGACCCTTTTATTCAAAACATCAGTGGCCCTCACACATACTGCTTTTTCTCCTGTTTCATTGTCTTACGACATTTTATTAGTTTGATTTTGTCAAAGTACAGATATTAGATACTAGCACACCGCACCTATAAGTTTCTCAGATCACTTATAGTCCAACCTCTTTTTTCTGTATCCCATGTTTAGGTGGAAGCGCAAAAGGGCTGTCCCTAAACATGGCCAAAAAAGTATTACTCGCACCAGCAGTGGTGGCTCTGGGCCAGCTTTGCGGACAAAGACAAAGAAGGTATTTATTGGGGCCTTGCATCAACAGTTACCCAGAAAGTCTTGAGAGAATAATTTGAGCAGTTCGGACAATTGTGATGTGGTGGTGATGTATGACCAATAAACGCAGAGACCTCGTGGGTTTGGTTTCATTGCCTATGACTCAGGAGATGCAGTGGATAATGTTATGCAAAAAACTTTTCATGAGCTGAAAGGCAAAGTTGTGGAGGTCAAGAAAGCAATCCCGAAGGATCCCTCAATCAGCCTTCCTCGAAGCCCTGCAGTTGGGATCAGCATGGCTACAATTAGAAGACGCAATTCCAGCTCTGGGTTTGGTCAAGTATGCAGTTCCAATCCTACATGCAATTCTAGGGCTAGAGTGGATATTATAAGTGGTCATTTTCCAGGAGAGACAGAAGTTGCTGGCTTTGGCATTTGTCCAGAATATTGGCCTGGAATGATTGGAGGTTGTGGTTGCAATGGGCTTGGAAATAATTCTCTCTATAGAGGCCTCTTTAGCTATGCTGGAAGCAATGCTGGAAATGGGAAATTTAGTAGCCTCACTGTTGGTAGAAACATGTAGAACAATGGAGGTATTGGTTGTGGCATCACAGAGACTTTCACGGGCTATGGAGCTCTTGGGGTCCAAATATGTCTTGCTTTGGTGGAGCTCGCTGTTGGTAGAAACATGTGGAGCAATGGAGGTATTGGTTGTGGCATCACAGAGACTTTCACTGGCTATGGAGCTCTTGGGATCCGAATATGTCTTTCTTTGGTGGAGCTAGAACTTGGGATTCATCTCCCACTGCTGCTAGACAAGCAATTGGCAGCTTTTCTGGTCACTACAGTGGGAGCTATGGATGTGGAATTGCAAAGAGTAGTTATGGTTAGTTGGACCTGGTTATACAAGGCAAAACAATGGATATAGAGTTGGGGTTGCAACATATGGCTCATCTATTTGGGGATATGCAAGAGAATGCAGTGAAGTAAATGACAGCCTTGGCAATAGAGTTTTGGTGTACCCAAATCAAGAGGATCTCTACCAATAGGTTATGGATTTGGGAGCACATTTACAAATGTTGTGAATTATAGTGAATCTCATGCGATTGCAGGCAGGCAAACAAATACACGTGAGCCTATCAAACAATTTTAGAGTTCTTTTAACACATGCATTATATTCATATCATTAGCAACACCTCACTCCTCTCTTTTTCAGTTATTAGACTAGTAGTCCATTGTTTTCTGTGCAGAGTGTGAGTAGCTCACCTCGTATGTTGAGAACCTTAATCTAAGAAACTATAGGGATTTAATCTAGTATTTCTTTGCAAATATTTAAAGGGATTTCTTATATTTAAGACTAGTGTATCTCTTATTTATGTATAAGTGAAATAAATGTAATTATCATTCTAGAAAAAAAAGAGAGGCTAATAGCAAAATTTCAATTATGTTAGTATGTCAATTCCATGTGGCAGAAGGATACCACCCAGCCTGAATTAACTGGTTTTCCATGTTTGATACAGTTCACAAAATTGCTAGCATTTTTAAATTTTAGTGATTCCTGCTCCTCTTGTTGCAGTTAAAAGATCTGTGTCTTCTCACCTTGCTATGCCAATTGGACGTCTTGTCCATAGAACACTCAAACGAATCAAACTCTTCATCATTGCTTTGACTTTCGTGGTATCTCTTATCTAATTTTTAGGTCCTTTTATTTATCAGCTAAAACATCTTTGGATTAAGCATTCCTCTCTACACCATCATCCCAAGGTTCGGAATCTCTTTTATCCATCATGGTGTCGTCAATTTCATGCTCCTCAACTGGAGTCTGACCCACGAATGTCAAAATTGGTCTGATAAATCTGGATGTAAACATGTTGCATTTTTAGAGAAAATTATATAAAATGTATATATTTAGACACATGAAATCTATATAATAAAAATCAAGAAATAAGTGTCTGATGTTTTTGTGAAAGAATAGAATGAAGCCTCAAAAGCACAATGGGAAGATTAGATGTCTTCTCATTATTAGGAACTGTTTAAATAGGAAATACAAAAGACAATATTAGCTTGACCTAAATCGTGACCTAACTCACTAACTAACTACGGGTGAGATTACACTCTTCAACACACCTCCTTAATCTCAAATGGTAGTACATCATCAGCACTATCTATGCCTAACACCCCCTCAATCTCAAATGGTAGTACTTACATCATCAGCATTATCTATGCCTAAGTGCTCTCTCTCATATACAAATGCAAATGTTTTCAATGGTTTGGTGAACATGCTAGCTAACTGCTCCTTAGAGCCACAAAACAGTAAAGAAATTTGTTTATCATTGACTAACTCACGAATGAAATGATAGCCACTGTCAATGTGTTTGTTTTTTCTATGAAATAAATTATGTTTAGACAACTGTATTGTAGAGCTATTATCACAAAAAATAGAAGGGATCTTTTGCAGTTGTCCCATATCCTTTAACAATCTTCTTAGCCAAATTGCATGGCAAGTTGTTGTGGTGCCTGCATATTCTGCTTCTGGAGAAGACATGCTCACAATGGGATGTTTCTATGATGGCCAAGAGATCAGATTTGTACCCAAATTGAAAGCATAACCAGATATGCTTTTCCTATCATCAAGACTACCTACAATATCATTGTCAGTGTACCTTGTAAGAGTATTGTCTCGTGTATGAGTGTACCAGAGGCCATATCCAAGTGTTCCTGCAACATATCTCAGTATTCTTTTTCCAACATTCCAGTGAGAGTCTTTGGTAGAATCCATAAATCTGGAAATAAGACTGAAAGCATACATCAAATCAGGTCTAGTTATAGTCAAATACATTAAAATTCCTACCATTTGTTTATAAAGTGTTTTGTTTACTTCTGGTTCATCATCATTCTTGGTTAACTTGGTGCCAAGAGCTATAGGGGTTTCTGCTGGTTTACATTTATCCATTCTGAATCTCTGCAAAATATCAATAGCATACTTATGCTCGTAGATAAAAATACATTTATCAATTTGAGTAACTTCCAGGCCAAGGACTTCATTAGTCCTAGATCAATCATTTCAAATTCCTTTTTCATGACTATCCTCAAATCTTCAAGCATCAAATTACGTATAAATCATGTCATCAACATAAAGACATACCATCAATATTTTACCTTGCTCTATTTTGACATATCGAGTGGGCTCATTACTTCTGTTGAAACCATTGTTGATGAGGTAGGAGTCAATCCTACTGTACCAAGCTCGTGGGGCTTGTTTTATACCATACAAGGCCTTTTTCAGCTTATACACTTTGTCTTCATGACCTTTGATAGTATAACTAGGTGGCTGGTCTACATAAACTTCTTCTTCCAGAATGCCATTAAGAAAGGTAGATTTCACATCCATTTGATACACAGGCCATTGTTTTTGTGTTGCAATGGCAAGTACAGCTCTAACAGTATCCATCCTTGCTACAAGAGCAAAGGTTTCATCATAATCTACACCATACTTCTGTGCATAACCTTTGGCAACCAACCTTTCCTTGTGGTTTTCAAGTTCTCATTTTTCATTCAATTTGGTCTTATAGACCCATTTGACTCCAATACTAGTTTTGTGTGCAAGGATATCAACAAGATCCCAAGTCTGATTTTTCTCTATTTCATCGATCTCTTCATTCATGGCTTTTACCCACTGTTCATTTTTCACTGCTTTATTAAAAGATGTGGGATGACATGAGAAGAGAGCAAACTAAAGTTGCTCGTCAAGAATTGGAGTCTGTTCATATAACTCTCTCAAGCTTTTGGTTTTTCGATTCTGTGGTGGACCGTCTACTGCTTCTTCTTCTTCTTGTACTTCCAATATTGGAAGTTTGATAGGTAGATCTAGCTCATGTGAGCATTCTTCATGTTGTATGTCTGAAGGATAACTCAAGCATTTGTCTTCAATGAACTTTACATCTCTGCTCACCACAAGCTTCTTGGTGACAGGATTATATAGCTTGTATGCCTTGTATTGTTCATGATAACCAGTGAAAATGCAGTGCTCACTTTTCTTGTCTAACTTTATTCAGCGTACATGCGCAAAGGAAACAGAACCAAAGATTCTGAGATGTGAGACACTAGTCGTAGTGCCACTCCATGCTTCTTCAGGAATCTTGTCTTGGACAGTCACTGTGGGTGATCTGTTGAGAAAGTAGACTGAGCATCCAATAGCTTCATCCCAATACTCATTTGACAACTTCTTGTGTGACAACACGCTACGGGCCATGTTCATGATGGTCCAGTTCTTTCGTTCAACAACTCCATTCTGCTGCGGAGTGTATCTGGTGGTGAATTGCCTCTTGATGCCATGCTACTTACAAAATTATGAAAACTCATGTGAATCATATTCACTTCCACCATCTAACCTGAGCATTTTAATGGACTTTACAGATTGAGATCCTTGAACTCTTTAAACTTGCAGAAGGTCTATGATTTCTTCCTAAGAAAATAAATCCATGTTTTCCTGCTAAAATCATCAATAAAGGTCAGAAAATAGAAACTGCCTCCTATGGATTGGGTTTGCATGGGTCCACAGAGGTCTGTATGAACTAACCCAAGATGCTCTTTGGCTTGAGATGTGGAAGTGGGTAAACTGTCCCTATGATGTTTACAAGTGATACAATCCTCACAGGTGTTGGATTGTTTATGAATAACCGGTAATCCTTTGACCATTGACTGTTTATGTAGGAGATTGAGACTCTTGAAGGGAAGATGACCGAATCTACAGTGCCATAACCAGGATTCATCTTGACTAGAAACTGTATGAGCTACATGATGTAGAAGGTTGGCACTCCTAAGACTAAGAGGAAAGATTCTATTCTTGGTCATTTCAACTTTGGCTACGAGTCTCTTACTAGGAGGTTTATCATAGATAGCACAATATGTATCATGAAACCTAACATCATACTTATTCTGAAGTAATTGACCTATACTGATCAAATTTACAGTCAAATGAGGTACATAAAACACCTCATGAATGGACATCTTTTCATTTTTCTTAGTAAGTACAGGAATAGTACCTTTTCCTTTTGCTAAAACCAGAAATTCATTTGCTAGCTTGATATTCGTGACAACAAAGGAATCCAGACTACAGAATAGTGACTTGTTACCTATCATGTAATTGCTGCAACCGCTATCTAGTAGCCATAGATCTAAGTTGCAGTGTTCTTCAATTACTTGATAAGGTAGAAACATCACCTCTGGTGAGCCTTCTTCTTCTTTGGAGAAATTGGCTCTGTTATTGTTCTGGTTGTTGTTCTGGTCAGCTTGCTTCTTTCTGCATTCTCGTTCATAGTGCCCATACTTCTTGCAGTAGTTACACTGAACATTGGACTTGTTGGTCCATCTCTTTCCTCTTCCCGTCTGACCTTAATAGTTGTGAGAGTGTTCTGAATGCTCTGAGTGTTCATGACTGTGACTGGTTCTCTCTTCTGTAGTCAAGACCATCGGCCTCTTCTTCCTCTACTTGGTCATCCTTTGCCTCGACCTTTGTTGAGGGAAGCCTAGGTGCTGAAATCATTGGTTAATGATTCTTCTTCTTGAGTGAATCATGCTTCATGAGATAGAAGAGATCGAGTCAACTCTTCTAGGGTGAACTTAGACATATCTTTTTCTTCTTCTATGGCAATCACTACCATAGCAAATTTCTTGGTGAGACACCGAAGAATCTTTTGAACAATTATTTTTTGTTCTAGCAGTTCAACATAGGTTTGGAATTGGGTCACAATACTCAAAACCCTAGTCATGAACCAATCCACAATTTCTGACTCTTTCATCTTCAAACTTTCAAATTGAAGGTGTACGATTTGCATACTTATCGTTTTAACGCGATTGGTTCCCTTGTGGGATGATGCAAGAAGATTCCAAGCTCCATGTGCACTTGTAGCACTTGAGATTCATGGGAAAATAGACTCTTCAATGCAACTTTGGGTCATCCAAGTGGCTATGAGATATCCATCTCAGCGAGCTTCAAGAGCATTCTTCTGGGCATTATTCATTGCGTCCAAAGCAGCCACTTCAAGTTATTTGAACTCGGTTTCCATCATATCCCAACATTTGTTGAGTTGCACAAATGTCTTCATTTTTATAGACCAAAATTAATAGTTAGCTTTGGTCAGAACAGGTCTGGAGTTCGGCTTCAATGAGCTCAAACTAGTCATATGATATGACTATATATATATATATATATATATATATATATTCCCTTGCTTTTCTCCTTTTTTTTTAATAAAAAAAAACAACATCGCTCTTGGTGCAAAGGAAATGGGCGGTGGGGGGTCACGGTGCCCAGAATTGGTATAAGTCTCGGCAACTCACTGCTTTTCCAAATTTTCAGTAGTGCAGTCACCGATGTAACCACGTTTCTCCTCTTCACAAGAGGTAGTGGCACCTCTCTTTCACTATGGGAAAGAGGTGGTGGCCTTTATAGGTAACGCCTTGCCTCATTCCGGGAAAAAAAAACTTTCGATCTGGAAGAGGGTGCTTGTCTTCTTTGCAAATTCACTCCACGTTGTGATCTCTTCTTGTTCCAACGGTTACTCAAAGGAATTACCTTCACTACTCAACAACCTCTCGATCTACACAACAATTCATGGGCTGACAGGTTCTTTTCTTTCACATGACGAGCTCTAGCAATACGATGATCCTCAACACGACCATGAAATTGATAATACATAGAAAGAGAAAGTTGCCTCTATGTCCTCATAGAAATAGAAATGAAAAATAACTCAATTCTTATACATCAACGGCCGACATTCTCATGCAGAGATTAAATGTGGAATAGAAACCAATGATCTGAAAAATTGTTGCATGTGAAATAAACTAGTAATCTGAAAAAATATTAAAATAAACTAGCGATCTGAATGCACGATTTAAATTTGAATACATGCCACAGAGGAATTGCAATTCAAGATATGCAATATGAATCCACATTTTTTTTAGGGTTAGGGTAAAAATGAAACCTAAATTCTCATCTCAAGGATAAAAAAAATAGCATGCTTTCCAATATAAAATTCTGATCTGAAAAAAAAAATAAAAAAATAAAAAAATAAAAAAATAAAAATAAAACAGATCTGAAAAAAATAATAGCCTGCCCTAGCTTTGGAGGCAATCCGATTCCAAATGGATTTTGAGTGAGAGTGCTTTCCACTCTGTGAAAAGGCTTACCCCAACAATGGATGGATCAGGCCATAAGCTCTCATACCATGTGAAAGAATAGAATGAAGTTGGAGAAGCACAATGGGTAGATAAGATGCCTTCTCATTATTAAGAACCGTTTAAATAGGAAATAAAAAAGACAATATTAGCTTGACCTAACTCACTAACTAACTACGGGTGATATTACACTGTTCAACATGTTTTAGCAAGTATAGGTCAAAAGAAAAGAACATGTCAATCCTCTCAACAACGGCAACGGCCTTAGAAACTTGTCTTCTGGAACTAGTAACTTGTTCTTAATGACAAAGAACAAGAGGTTGCAACATAGATGGTAGCCCTTTAGGATAAAGAATTGGAGCTTTAATGTAGATTCCTGGATGACTTTAACAAATATTTGTGAGTTTTTGTTAGAGACTCCTTAACACTAATGATGAAATAGACTTTAAAATATGAGTAACGTTGTTCACTTTTTAAGTTATGTATGCTTAATGTTAACAACCTCTGAAAGGTAAACAGATATGTAATGTAGCTTCTTATTGTATTTTGCTCTTGTTTTTAACACTATTAGGCATCTACATGCTCAAGCATGGAATGTGAAGATATTAATTTCCAAGAATCCAATTCATCCATAAAACATAAGTGTGGTGTGGAAATCATTGAAGTTTATTTATTAGTTTTTGAACTGTGATTATTGTTACTCTTTTGGTGGTTATTGAAACCAAACTGTTTTGTAGAATTGTTTTGGAATTTCAAGAGGTTGGTAATTATATTTTTGAAACTAAAAGAAAATATGAAGAAAGAAATATATAATTCAAATAGAAAAATGGGTCTAAGTTTTCTTCAATAGAAATAGATAATTTAAATAAATAGATAGGATGCTCGCTAAGATATGCCTAACCTTTAAACCTCTGTGTCCATAAACAAAATACAAAATTTGGTTTTAGTAATTTTTTAAATTGTTCATTTAGAATTTTGGAAACCCCAAATTGCAAATCATTCAATACTATACATCAATATGCTTGTATGCACCAGGATGCTTAGCATTCGCTTTAGGAAAGACTGGGTTCCTAATTCCAACATACCAGAAATAAAATTGAACCGCTGACACCCCACGCTGCAAAGCATTATGCTCACTTAGACACGATCCTAAACTTTCTCATGCTAAGCACAATATGTGTACTTAATGACATTGTTCATTCCATCCCTTCCATTCATTTATCCATGCCATGACATCTATTAACATAGTCAAAATTGGAAAATTGAACTAGAAATCTGGGATTAAATGTGAATTTCAGTAATTTAAATTGGGTGTTTTTGAATACTTAAGAATTGCGTAAATAAACTTCAATACACTAATATTTACTGAAATTTGAATTGATTGTGAATTTGTCTCTCCTCTTTCTTATATGCGAAACCTCTAAACTTAGTTTCTCTTATCGTTGAACCCTGTTGCCTTTCTAGTTTCTTAACATTGTGGAAATTGAACCCAGGTGTTAGAACAATTACACTCACAACAGTTGCCAATTACACATGCAAATTACTTACAAAAGAGACTGAATATGGAGCTGAACACTAATCTGTATTGAATAAGTGTACAATATCCAACCCTGTGAAGTCATAGGATACCACAATAAATAATTACATGAGAGATTCGAATGCATGAAGATGCCATTCGAATTTAGTCAAAAGCAAGCTTACTAAATCTAAGCAAATCCCCCATAGGTGCATAAAGCAGTTTCCAAAAAGATCAACAAGCTTCTCCCATACTTCATTCAGTGATTTCAATCCATCAAGATGGAAAAGGAGGTCTCTGGATATGCTCAGACACAGGAGACCATAGGCCTCATCCCTCCTGTTGTGCCATTTTATCTTCCTTGCAGCTGCATTGGGCTCTACTTCTGTTGCCATAGTCACTCTGTAGAGGCCTTTCTCTCTCAAAAATATCTCCATCTTTCCTTTCCATTCAAAGAAGTTAAATGGAGTCAAGATGATCTTCTGAGATTGATCCATAGCTCAGAAATTGTCCTGTCAATCAGCAGAATGCTCCCAGTCAATGATGTCGAACCTGCAAAACAAATTGGAAGGAGAGAAATCAATCTAAAAAGGATCTAATACCATGTGGAAATTGAACCCAGGTGTTAGAACAATTACACTCACAACAATTGCCAATTACACATGCAAATTACTCACAAAAGAGACCGAATATGGAGTTGAACACTAATCTGTATTGAATAAGTGTACAATAGACAACCCTGTGAAGTCATAGGCTGCCAAAATAAATAATTACATGAGAGATTCAAATGCATGAATATGCCATTCAAATTTAATCAAAAGAAGGCTTACTAAATCTAAGCAAACCCCCCATAGGTGCATAAAGCAGTTCCCAAAACTGTCTAGGAGCTCACGAATTGGAAAAATCAATTAGGAAAGATAATAGTGGGTGGAAGGAAAACTCATACATGATTTTCATAGGAGAAAAGAGTGGAGGATGTGGAGGACAAAAAACAAGTTAACTTCACCTAGTCAAACTTTCCCAATTGCCTTAAAACACTGAAAAAGCAGGCAATAAAGCAGAAAAAGCAGACATGCGCTAGGGAGGCCAGGAATAAAGCAGATTTGATTCTAGGAGGTTTCCCAAACGCTCCATGACTCAAAATTAGCAATTTTGACTACTATGGATGTGTGGAGGACAACTTGCATAAGGTGGAATATGGAAACTAGGCAAATAAGACAAAAATTGGATTAATTAATGTCTAAAGTAGCTAACTATGGGTTGATTATTCTAACAAACATAGTGTATAACTAGTAGCTAGACATGAATAGTTAGTGATTACAACTATGCATGGAGGACAAGTAACATATAAATTATTTGTGGCACTTAACACGATCCATGTTGACATACCACAAGTTAAATGGATGTGCTAGTTATATTGTAGAAAATAAAAAGATTATAATTAAAATTGGTCTATCAAAATAGTATCCCATGAATGGTACTTTAATATTGAAAATATTGAAAGTTAATTTTAACATCATTGACATTTTAATTTTGAAAGTTAATCTTTGACATTAACTTGGTATAATAAATTAGTATTTTAATTCCGAAAACATAATTTATTTTGATATTTATAACAATTTGATGAAAGTTTACATTTCTCTTTCTGTACGTGTTGGCATCGGGATTCTAGCCCCCAAGGTCGAACGAGGGGAGGCCAATCCTGAGAAACAACAGAATTGCTTTAGACTATGCCTCCGACCCTGTGCATTCAGAGAGGGATCTCTCGTTTGTCACCGAAGTTTACTCCGCAGAAGATTTTCAATCAGCATAATCATGGGGCTAGGATCCTAAATGGGGCAAAGTATGTCAAGGTGGGGTGCATGGTGGGATTATCAGGGGCAAGGGACCATTGGAAATGGAGTCAAAAACCTGCGTAGGAAACAATTACAAAGGAAAAGAATGATGTGGGGTTGCAAACAAAGGCAAGATAGCCGCTGATCTCCCAATCAGGAGATATTTAGCGGGCGATTAGAGGACAAGAAGGGACAGTCCATCGCGTGGAGCACCAGCGAGATGAATTCCACGCAACTTTAGAAGAACCATTGATAAATTCCTGGAACAACAGAAGGAGCATAACAAGTATGAATTCCTAGCTGTTATACTCTAAGTTGCAGACATGAAAGCAATCAACAAACTGGAATGGAAATAGGAAACACATTACACGTAAAGGAAAATACATATTGGGAAAAGCAACGACACATGAATCTTTTCCATGAGAAACAGTTCTTCCTCTGCAATTTATTCATACATAGGTATCAAATTTTACAAATGGGGAGCCTCAGCCCGAGAATGTTTCCCAATCCAATTCACTAACTCCTTTCTCCCTCTATCGACAACATTTTTATACAATTCTATTGCTGAGACTAACGAATTAATAGTTGTTACAAGTCACCATCAGGCGTTATCAGTACAGGGAGTGGAATATCGCCACATTTTACAAATATAAATAGACATCATGGAGATGTGGTGCATGATAACGCAGGCTGACAACGCAGAGCCTCCTACCATCCTGCTTCGTGAAAACGATTCCCATGTGGCATGTTGATGGTCAATTGTCCACACAGGCTGTTCGGGACCTATTTTGGATCTCCTTATCCAACCGGTGTATGTCACTCAAAGGCTGACAAGAAGACCAGAATCCTTTTCCTGACCATTCTCTCAACCTCATCCTCCGTCTGGTAACACTGTTATAGGAGGAGGATAGAAAAAAGGTGGCCAAATGCTTGGTGATGATAAGCGACTTAAGAATCTTATCATCCTTGTATTGTTTTCTTCCTCCTACGAGGAGGATTCTTATGCGAGCCATGTAGCTAGGTGTGCGTTTGACCCTCTCCTTTCCCACGACCAAGTAGCCAAGTGGATATCCTAGGAGCAGTGTCGAAGGAGGAAGAAAACAGTGCAAGGATGATAAGCCCACTCAGTCCCAGAAAGAGCATTCGCTCCAACAGTACTACCACCACTGTGAGTTGGGACTTCGGAGTTTGTGAATGCAGCTGGGAGTGTCAGAAGGATGCCGCTGGGATGTCAAAACCCATGTACCACACATCCAAAGACCGGGTAGTGTAGAAGCAGGTGAACCTCTCTTGGTGTTTAACATCTATGCCTCGGTGGTTGGTGATTTTCTGGTGTGGATAACCAGATCATAGATTCATGTTTTCCTACCAAGAGTACTCCTTGTTGAACTAACTTCTCAAACCACACAGCCATGGTTGTCTATGAGGGACTTCGAAACTTCTCGGAATTCAACCCTATATCTCTTATCATCTACACAGTTCCATGTCTCAAACATATTTGGAAGATGGTTTTATATAGCGTGAGTAGGGACAGCTCAGGAAGGGCTTTACCCTTAGAGTAGCTAGGATGGCGGCATGTGTGATGGTAGGGTGGGGATATTTCCTCTTAATGTTCAATCATATTATCTAGTATGGCTAAGATTCCAAACCATTCCTGCATGGCCGCTAGGCTTATTCCAAGGGTTGCGGATTTGACCTTCCCTTGCCTTTTCAATTACCTTGATGGTGGCATCGGGCTGTTCTAGTTCGTCGCATCCCTTGGCCTCATGTAAATGCCACATCTGTCACCTCAATGGATCAAACCTCTATCTTTCTCATGACTCCCTTTGAAGTGAACCACGTGCCACAGTTGCGAACCAAGGAAATTAGCGTCGTTGGACAAGACTTTTATCTTAGGCTTATCCTAAATGGTGTTGGAGGAATCGGCCAATCTGCACTGGGGAAGATTACACACGTGAACGTCTCCTCTGTTGTCATCTCCACACTGGATGGGAAACTTGTACCTTGGGAGTCTTCTCATCCGTCCGATCAAAGGAATATTTAACGTCCACCATCCATGTATCATTCATCCTACCACCAACTTTTCTCCTCTAAACACCGCGGGCAGTTCTGGATCATGATGCATTCTTAACCGTCGATCAAGACCAACCTTTCATGTAGCCGTTGATCCAAGTGGACCCCGCCATCTTTTGCAATGAGAAACTTTGATATTCATTTGTGCTGGTTCACATTGTGAAATGAACCGTAGTTGTAGATTTCTCTCCTTCCTCATTGCGGTTGTTGATATTTGTGACCTCTACCGCTCTTTCATGACTTGAGATTGTGGTTTTACTCACACAAGTATGGATCATGAAATTGATTGAGGCTATAGATCTTCCCTGGACCTCATCTCAGCCATCGAAAGCTTCTGATATTTAGCACACTTCACAATCTGGGAAGGAAGCTTTGATCGTGCATGTTCACTCACGCGAAATGGTTTGGAGCTGTTGATCCACCTCCGATTAATCACAACCTTTGATTATGAACCCTACCCAATGTTAACAGCGTGCCTGCCATTTTCCTCATTGAAGGGTTCTCACATGAAATTTGAGGGACTGGGACCCTCATCGAACTCCTATCATGCCCTTAGATCAACTGTTAAAAATAGAGCCTTAACAACTGGTCCACGAGGGATGCTATCCTCCTAGTGAGGTAGAAAAGAACCCTCATAGACCAAGTGTTGAAACCATTGGGCTGCCTTCATTCTTTCTTTTACATCCATATTTTTCTCCAAGATACTGCATCAGCCAATTCATGCCACTCTTGCAAATCATGCTGGTGACTGTAAACCTGTGCTGGTAACTGAAAATGAAAACAAACTGAAACAATAATGAAAGAAATGCTCGATAACTGCCCAGCTTATTTTCTCCTACCTACTCTACCTAACTTTGTACATAAGTCTGATTAAGTGAAATTAGACTTCCAATGAAGCCAATCAAGCAACTTGCCTAATATTCTTGTTTTTTTATGGTGCTTGATGGATAGAAATGAAATAGATAATGGGAGAAGGTAATGATAAACAAACTGATATTCAAGGCATAGATGCGACCAATCATTTCCTTTTCCCAGACCCTCCATGTATTCGGCCACGGGGTCATAGAAATCACGGCAACCTCCAACCTGCTCTGTCACTTACTCATGGGAAATTTGTCTAGAGCTTTCTGCTTCTAGGGAGTCTTCAAGCTGACACTTGGAATATTGCAGATGAGGACCCACATAATATTTCTTCAATGGAACATCCCTCTCTCCACTCGAAATTTCTGTAACAAGGGCTTGATTTGCTTTAAGAGGGAGGTCCTCGGCTTCTCAAGTGGAACTGAGTAGGCATACTCCTCCTGTGTGAGGTGGCACTTCTAAAGGAGGAGTATCAGAAAAAGTGTTTATCTGTAAGTTGTTGCATTTGTCTTCATTTCTGTACAAGTTTCTAGCCTGCACCATCTCCGTTTCTTTCTGCTTTTGCTCGAAGGCCTTAATCATGTGTCGTATTAATTCAAAAGAGGCATAACACAAGGGTAGGCTATCACCTCCAGCGCCTTCATCATCTTTTCCTGCTCTGACCTTCTGATTTTGCATTGCATCTTGGTTCCTTTCATCAGAAGGCTTTGTTTCAATAGCTGGATTTTCAGGTACATTCTGCGGGTACTCTTATTCATATTCATCATACACAGGTGTACCAAACTCCTTAAAATTGTCCCTAACTAACCAGGAATGGTACAGGTCACCATCCTCAGAGAATAATCCTGCAGGACTACTTGCTCCTAACTTGGGCCGTTCATATTTCAGTACATCAGGAGGGAGCTTTGATGGGATAGAGACCTTCCCATTCTGCTTATAGGGCCCAACCAATTTGAATGTATCTTTTATTTCACCACCAATGTCCTGATATGATGATTTCTTAGACATCTTAAGGTTTTCCTCAACCTCCAAACAATCAGTGAACATATGTTGTAGGGTGGTTGATTTTGTCTCCAAAAGAAGCAAGGACATGTCAGGGGGAAAGGAAGCTGCATAATAGATCTTAGCAGCGTTCTCAAGAGGTTTAACTTCCTTAGGCATGTTATAATAAAATCTTGTGAATCTTATGTTAAAACTAGCTATGGCTTCACCCTCATGCCTCCTTAGGGAATAAAACTCTAAAAGTATTTTCTCCAGTGACCTTTTCCTACCCCAAAACCTTAAGAATGTGCAAGAAAAATCTTCCGAAGTGTTGATGGAATTAGGCTGCAAGTGTTTAAACCATACTTTGGCATCTCCTTGCAAGGAGAAAGCGAAGGCCCACATGCAGACATCGTCATGTTCTATCTCAAAAAGGTCAGAGAAATGTTCAAAGGCTTGAACAAGTTTCTCAGCAGTCAAGTCTTCAGATTCTCCGTCGAACTTGGGGAGGTACTTGTAATATCTCGCAGGAAAATCGTGGAGGATGGGAGGCAATTACAGTGGTTTATATCGGCATGGAGAAATGGGGGATACAAGGTTAGGCACGATATCTAAGCTATCGTCCGAGGTTTCATGAATTTCACAGGGGTGTCCTTTGACATCGGGTTCCCCCAGATAAATCTCTAGGCCATAATCAGATGTAAAAGATGATGCAACGCTTTCGATTCGTAAATAAGGATAAAAAGGAATATATTCATGGCTCTATTCCGAATGAGCTGGGCCATAGAAGGTTGTTTTGATAAATCTAGGAAACAATAAGAGAAAACTTACAAGATAGGATAAGGCATCCTGGAAGAAACACAAACTCAAGTACTTGGACCTTTCGCCATGCATTTCTAAGCTTTATAAGGGGTCCATTTTCCAGGCGGAGTTTGCCAGCTTTCCTCAGTCATTTGATTTCTGGGTCACACCACCAGCGGAGTCGTTTAATTCTGAATCCTTCAAGAGTGGAGTCGCCTAGTGAAAAGTGCTCAACCTTCTTGATGTCTGGTCATTGTTCACAATCAATAACCAGATCTAAAACCATGTCATTTTCCCCAGGGAGGATCTTCAATTTCGTCCCTGGAAACGGCACCAGTTTGGAATCAACAGCAGGGTTTGAGCCCCCAAGGTTGAGCAAGTGGAGGCCACTCTCGGGAAACAACAAAACCACTTTAGACTATGCCTCCAAACTGCGTAGTCAAAGAGGGATCTCTTGTTTGTCACTGGAGTTTACTCCGCATAAGATTTTCAATCAGCATAATCAGGGGGCTAGAATCCTGAATGGAGAAAAGTATGTCGAGGTGGCGTGCATGGTGGGATTATAGAGGGTAGGGGACCATTGGAAATGGAGTCGAAAACCTGTGTAGGGAACAATTAAAAAGGAAAAGAAAGACGTGGGGTTGCAAACAGAGGCAAGATAGCCGTTGATCTCCCAATCAGGAGATATTCAATGGGTGGTTAGAGGACAAGAAGGGACAGTCCATCGTGTGGAGCACCAGTGAGATGAATCCACACAACTTTAGAAGAACCATTGATAAATTCCTGGAACAACAATGGGAGCATAGCAAGTATGAATTCCTAGCTGTTATACTCTAAGTTGCAGACATGAAAGCAATCAACAAACTGGAATGGAAACAAGAAACACATTACATGTAAAGAAAAATAAATATTTGGAAAAGCAACAACAGATGAATCTCTTCCATGAGAAACAGTTCTTCCTCTGCAATTTATTCATACACAGGTATCAAATTTTACAAATGGGGAACCTCGGCCTAGGAATGTTTCCCAATCCAATTCACTAACTCCTTTCTCCCTCTATCGGGAGCGCTTTTATAAAATCCTATTGTTGATACTACCGAATTAAAAGCTGTTACAAGTCACCATCAGGCGTTGTTAGTACAGGGAGTTAATTATCACCATGTTTTACAAATATAAATAGACATCATGGAGATGTGGCGTGTGATAATGCAGGCTGACAGCACAGATCCTCCTACCATCTTGCTTCATGAAAACGATTCCCATGCAACATGCTAACGGTCAATTGTCCACATAGGCTATTCAGGACCTATTTTGGGTCTCCTTGTACAGCCAACATATGTCACTCAATGACTGACAAGAAGATCAGAATCCTTATCCCAACCATTCTCCCGACCTCATCCACCATCTGGTAACACTGTTATAGGAGGAGGCTGGAAAAAAGGTGGCCAAAATCTTATCATCCTTGTACTATTTTCTTCCTTCTATGAGGAGTATTCTTCTGTGAGCCACGCAGCCAGGTGTGCATTTGACCCTCTCCTCTCCCATGAACAAGCAGCCAAGTGTCGATCCTAGGAGTGGTGTCGAAGGCTCCAAACCCACCCGATCCCAAAATGAGCATTCACTCCAACAATACTACCACCACTGTGAGCTGGGACTTTGAAGCTCGTGACTGTAGCTGGGAGTGTCAGAGGGATGCCACTGGGATGTCAAAACCCATGCACCACACATCTAGAGACCGGGTAGTGTAGAAGCAAATGAACCTCCCTTGGTGTTTAACATCTATGCCCCGGTGGTTTGCGATTTTCTAGTGTGGATAACCAGAGCATAGATTCATGTTTACCTACCAAGAGTACTCCTTGTCAAACTAACTTCTCAAACTACACATCCATGGTTGTCTATGAGGGACTTCGACACTTCTCAAAATTCAACCCTATATCTATTATCATCTACACAATTCCATGTCTCAAAGATCTTTGGAAGATGGTGTTATATAGTCTGAGTAGGGATGGCTTGGGAAGGGCTTTACACTTAGAGTAGCTGTGATGGTGGTATGTGTGATGCCAGGGCAGGGATGTTTCCTCCTGATGTTCAATCATATTATCCGGTATGGCTAAGATTCCAAACCATTCCCGCGTGGTTTCCTGGATGGTTCCAAGGGCTGCGGATTTGACCATCCCTTTCCCTTTCCATTAACTTGATGGTGGCGTTGGGATGTTCTAGTTCATCGCATCCCTCAGCCTTGAGTAAATGCCAGTTCTTTCGCCTCAACGGATCAAACTTCTATTTTTCTCATGGCTCCCTTCAAAGTGAACCACGTGGCACACTTGCGAACCGAGGAAATTAGCGCCACTGGACAAGACTTCCATCTTAGTCTTATCCCAAATGGCGTCAAAGGAATCGACCAATCTGCACTAGGGCGAATTACATGCGTGAATGCCTCCTTCCCTATCATCTCCACACTGGATGGGAAACCTGTACCATGGGAGTCTTCTCAATCATCCAATCAGAGGAATATTCAACGTCCACTGTCCACGTACCATTCATCCTGCCGCCAACTTTTCTCCTCTGAACACCGTGGGCAGTTATGGATCGTGACGCATTCTTAACCGTCGATCAAGACCGACCTTTCATGCAGCCATTGATCTGAGTGGGCCCCGCCATCTTTTGCAATGAGAAACCTTGATATTCATCTGTGCTAGTTCGCATTGTAAAATGAACCGTAGTCGTAGATTTCTCTCCTTCCTCATCGCGGCCATTGATCTTTGCGACCTCTACCGCTCTTTTGCGATTTGAGATTGTGATTTTACCCGCACAAGTATGGATCGTGAAATTGATTGAGACCATAGATCTTCCCCAGACCTCATCTCAGCTGTTGAAAGCTTCCGATCTTTAGCACACTTCGCAATCTGGGAAGGAAGCTTTGATTGTGCATGTTTGCTCGCGCGAAATGGTTTGGAGGCGTTATTCCACCTCCGATCAGTCACAGCCTTTGATTATGAACCCTACCCAATGTTAATAGCACACTTTCCATTTTCCTCATTGAAGGGTGCTCACATGAAATTCGAGGGACTAGGACCCTTATCGAACTCTTGTCAGGCCCTTAGATCAACTGTTAAAAATGGAGTGTTAACAGTACCTTTGTAATGTTTTTGAAGTTCTAAATTTAAATTACTAGAGAGTAAATATAAATTTATATTAAGATTTTTATAAATATTCCTCCAAGAAACAAAGAAGATCCAAGTTTCCTTTTCAATAACTAATATATATACATATATGTGTGTGTGAAAAGAGCAATGCCTGAAATCTAAGGTGTGTTTCCATATCATATATTTGTGAAAATAATCCTTATAAGTGGATAGTGTTAACACTAAATTTATTTTTGTCTGAATTGCTCCTATTGCCTTCAAAATTTTAAGTTCTTATGGGTGATTGAGTTGGTTTCCAAAGTTTTTTCATTAAAATATGTCCAAGTTGGCAAATAAGAGAAGGAAAAGAAGTTTAGGGGCAAATGACAAATGAGATTTTCACAAATGGAGCAAAAAGATTTATTAATTTTTGAATGAAACCTAAAAAAATGGGTTTTATAAAGATTTTATCTTATTTATATTCAAAAATTAATACTTTTGAATATTCTAAAGTCTAAGAGCGGGCTTTATTCAACAAACCAAGGTTAATAAATTTTTACGGGCTAAAACTATATTATTACCTTTCTTAAGGTATAATCTAAACATTGGCAAATAAAATATGATCGGGCGGCTAATGTAAAAGGGGAATTATATTAACGGGTAATATTAATTCCGGAGCCCAAAGTTGCCCGTTGATTAAATCAAAAAGTGCTCAGCGGAATGTACATGGGTAAGTTGATCCGACGGCGGGGAAATAAAGTGAAAAGTAATCAACGGTTGAAAATAATTCCGGAGTCCAAAGTTGCGCGTTGATTAAAACCAAAGTGCTCAGCGGAATGCATATGTGCAAAACTCATCTGACGGTTAAAACTAAAGTGAAAAGTAAATCGACGGTTATTACAAATTCCGGAGATCAAAAATGCACGAGGGTTAAAGTCAGAGAGCCCAGCGGAATTCATTTCATTCTGCTTGATCCAACGGTGGGAAGTTAAAGGCTGATCGCATCTACGGCTGTGAGGGATTCCGGAGCATGAAGTTGCACGGTGGTTAAAAGCACGAAGCGTGGCGGAATGAGTAACGTGGCACTTGATCCTACGGCTGAAAACTAAAGGTAATTAGATCAAGGGTCACAAATAAATCCGGAACAATAAGGTGCGTGAAAGATAATTTGAAAAGGCGGCTCCGGAATAGACCATTGTATTTAAATAAATTTGACTTGGTTTTTTGAATTTGTTTTAAAAAAATAGTTTCATTTGTGCCGCGTGCTGAAGGGAAGAGACAGTCCACCATCTCTGTGGAATATATAGCTCAATCAACTCAGCTCTGCTACTGGATATGTGTATGCTATTGAGACTACTGATGCTTCGACCGAATCAATCAGAAACCGGTACTTCTATATACCATAATGCATCCTTTGCTTCTTATGCTTATAGTGGTGCTGCTACTCGTGCTTGTGGGTATGGGTCTGAATCTACCAGCCCAGAAGAGTTGCAGAAATATATACAAGGACAAATGGTGTGTGTTCTCTTGCAGTAAACGGTTCAAAGATTCAGAAGCAACTTAGCATATTATTCTGGAAATGACTGTTTCAGTCATTTTATTCAACGAATTGTTTACAGCAAACAAAGAAGAAATTTCAGAAACTGAAAGAGGTTTTTCATCATAACATCTTAATCCACAATAACCTCTCTCCGTTTTTACTCAGGTGCTACATATTAGGAGCAGCAAATTCATCTTCAGAGGGAAAATATTCAGATTTCGAAATGACTGTTCTAGTCATCCAAGTAAAATAATTGTTTAGAGAAAATGAGGACGTATTTTGGGAAACTGGGAGAGGCTTTTCTTAATAACATACATATATACAAAAACCTCTTTCATTTTTTACACCGTTACTATGGTTTAGCAGAAACAAAATCAGTTGTACAGGCTAGTTTTCAGGTTTTCCAAAGGACTATTTCAGCCATCAACTTCAGAGAATTGTTTTGGACAAATGGGATTTAATTTGACAAAAATGAGAGTGGTTTTTATTATTAACAGGCATATGGTCAAAAACCTCCTTCATTTTTTACACAGTAATCACAGGTTGAGATATTTTTAAATATCTTTACACGTCATTTTTCCAGAAATATACAATTTTATTATATGAGTCATCAGCTTCAAAGGAATATTTCGAGGATATTGAAATTATTTTGGAGAAATGAAGATGTGGGTTTTGTTGTAAACATGTCCAGTTATAAAAACCTCTCCCAAATTCCATACAGCTGTCACCATGTTAGATATGCAGGAGAAACTTTGTTGTAATTATTTCTATTTCTAGAATTAGGGTTAGGTTTTGAATTCTAAAGTTAGGTCAAGACTTTTCTTATATAAAGGGGAATGTAATTGATTTTGAGGGGAGAGGATTTTCAAGAGCGGAGAGGCTCTACATTGTAATGGATCCACATTTTCAGTAAATGGAAGAAATTTGCAGAGGAGGAATGTAAAATCCTTTTTCATGTCAGAGATTCTTGTGCCATCTTTTCTTCAGTAAGTAATTTCTTTATGTGATTGTTTATCCTGTTTCCCACTCCATTTTGTATCTGCTTTCATGCTTGAGCATTAGTTTTTTTGGTCTGGAATTCATCATGCATGCTCTAGGTCCATTGTTCAAGCATTTTCAAAATATTTTCTTCTAAAGTCTTGCAGAATTCACCCTAGAGGTGCTCTGTTTGATGGAATGTCTCCCTTTGTCCACTGATCAACCTGCTAATACCTCAAGACTGAGGAAATGGTGCCTACCTTGCCTTTGATCATAAACCTTCAAAACCTTACCTCTTGCAACCTATTTCAGATCTGATTTATTGACTCCATTGCCCAATGGTCTCCTCCATGACTGTCCTACCAAGTCTTTTAAAACAAACTTGTCCTATTTCTCCCATCAGAAATCTGACCTTCTGAATGTCTTTGATTGAATATCTTGAGTATAAAACCTTTGTAAATAGTGAGAGATCCCTCTCTGATTGTATTAGGTCAGAAATACATTCTAAAGTGGTTCTTGCTGTTACCTCGGGATCTACCTTTTACAACCTGGGTACATTCTGAGTGCTAACAAACTGGCGCCGTTGCCGGGGAACGAAGGTTCAAATCTTCCCTGGGTATAAACGACATACTTTCAGATTTGACTGTTGATGGTGAACAATAGTCAGATATCAGCAAGGTTGTGCATCTTTCACCTCGCGACTCCATCTTTGAAGAATCCAGTGTTCAGAATTCCTATGGCGACTCCACTTTCAAAAGATTGCAAAGTTTGAAGAGTTGATTCAGTATATTCATTTGTGAGGATGAGTTCTCCATCTGCAAGGTATTCTCCTATGAATCGTGCTCACATTCCTGGTTTTCCAAATCGAATACCTAAAGTAGATTGGCAAACAGGTCTTCCAAAGTTTAAAGATCAAAAGAATGATGATGCTGCCCTTCATTTGGTTAGATTTCATATGCATATACATAAGTTGGGAGTTAAATTGCATGAGGATTCTTTAATGAAAATGTTCATGGCTACTTTGGAAGGAGATGCAAGGTCATGGTATGAAGGGTTACCATCAGAAAGTTTATCTTCCCTTACTGATTTTCATACAGTATTTCATGAACATTATCAAAACCAATACCCCTCCTCGTTGCTGGTTCAAGATTGTTGTATGCATGTTAAAGCTTTCATTAAGGATTTGAAAAAATTGTGTGGTGATGATGAGTTAGTGGATGAAGAGCTTTTAGAAATTTTGTATGAGAACCCATTTCAGAAAAAGGAAACACAAACTAGTTGTCTTCACATTCAAGAAAAATCTGAGCAGTTAATAATTTCTTCCTCTACTGAAAGGGACATGAGCCAAAACTCTGATTCAAGCAGTTATATTTCTTTTGCTGAAGTAGATGATAATTCGCAGCAATCTTGTCATTCTTTATGCGACCAAGAAGGAAGTTGGGATGGTCAATCAAACCCTTCTTCATATTATTCAACTTTTGAAGTTTTGTTTCAAGATGAGGCTGCTTATTCCCAATCAGAAAATTCATTTTTGCAGCAGCAATTTCCTTTAAATTCTAATGCTTTTGTGGGTGATTACAAAAAGAATTCTGATTCTACAAATTTTCAGTCTTACAGTCCCTCCACATATTTATTTTCTGAAAATACATTTAAAGAGAAATCAGCCTTTGGATTAGAATTGGAAAAAAGATATGAGCATGAAGATGATCAGCCTATTGATGTGAAAGAAGACGGTTATACTCTTGATGGTTTTTCTGATGATTGTGGTCAGCTTGTTGAAAATTATGTTAGTGATGGTTTTAAAGAAAGTTTTAGCCTACTTATATATGATGAAAATGAAGAGCAATCATGCCATCAATCTCAGTATGTGAAAGAACCAGCAATGTGCAATAAACAAAGGGATCACAAAGAAGGAGATGAGGACTCTCAATGGGATGTTTCTTTAAATCTTTCCAATTCAACAACATTTTGTCAAGAAGACATCTTTCTGCTTAATCTTGTTGAAGAACAAAATGATATTCCTCTTGAAGTGCTTGAGAATAATGGAGTTGTAAACATAGAAATATCAAATGAAGTTGCTGATATATCATTGAAAGACAATCATGAGAATTCATTTCAAATCTATTCTAAAGATCTGTTTGACAGTATGCAAGAGGAGTTACTTTTTGGGCAGCCTTGTCATGACAAACAAGTGATTGAGTATTTCAAAATTTGTCATGTTTTTCATGATCCAGTAGCAGAGTACATGGATAAATATTTCAGATGGAGCAGTTGGTTGTATGTTTGCAGCAAAGGACAAATTTTTCATCTATTTTGTTCTTATGTTCTAATTTCGATCAAGCATGAGGAAGAAATGGAATTATTAGATAAATTGCTTGATTGGCTTCATTGGAAGTTAGATTTTGCTTGATTGGGCATTTGTGCTTAGTTAAGTAGGATAGGTAGACATGAATAAGCTCGACATGGCAAGCATTTCTTTCAGCAGTTTTCAGTTTGGTTTCAGTTTCAAGTGCAGTTCAGTTACAGGTTGACAGAGTGGGATTTTTTTGCAGAATGGTTTCAGTTGATGGTTCAGTTCAAGAAAGGTTGAGGATTTCAGAGAAAGATTAAGGGAAACCCAATGGATTTGGCACCTGGTCTACGGGGTTCTTTGCTACCTCGCAAGGAGGATAGCATCCCTAGTTGGAGCCAGTTGTTAACACTAAATTTATTTTTGTCTGAATTGCTCCTATTGCCTTCAAAATTTTAAGTTCTTATGGGTGATTGAGTTGGTTTCCAAATTTTTTTCATTAAAATATGTCCAAGTTGGCAAAGAAGAGAAGGTAAAGAAGTTTAGGGGAAAATGACAAATGAGATTTTCACAAATGGAGCAAAAAGATTTATTAATTTTTGAATGAAACCTCAAAAAATGGGTTTTATAAAGATTTTATCTTATTTATATTCAAAAATTAATAGTTTTGAATATTCTAAAGTCTAAGAGCGGGCTTTATTCAACAAACCAAGGTTAATAAAGTTTTACGGGCTAAAACTAGATTATTACCTTTCTTAAGGTATAATCTAAACATTGGCAAATAAAATATGATCGGGCGGCTAATGTAAAAGGGGAATTATATTAACGGGTAATATTAATTCCGGAGCCCAAAGTTGCCCGTCGATTAAATCAAAAAGTGCTCAGCGGAATGTACATGGGTAAGTTGATCCGACGGCGGGGAAATAAAGTGAAAAGTAATCAACGGTTGAAAATAATTCCGGAGTCCAAAGTTGCGCGTTGATTAAAACCAAAGTGCTCAGCGGAATGCATATGTGCAAAACTCATCTGACGGTTAAAAATAAAGTGAAAAGTAAATCGACGGTTATTACAAATTCCGGAGATCAAAACTGCACGAGGGTTAAAGTCAGAGAGCCCAGCGGAATTCATTTCATACTGCTTGATCCAACGGTGGGAAGTTAAAGGCTGATCGCATCTACGGCTGTGAGGGATTCCGGAGCATGAAGTTGCACGGTGGTTAAAAGCAGGAAGCCTGGCGGAATGAGTAACGTGGCACTTGATCCTACGGCTAAAAACTAAAGGTAATTAAATCAAGGGTCACAAATAAATCCGGAACAATAAGGTGCGTGAAAGATAATTTGAAAAGGCGGCTCCGGAATAGACCATTGTATTTAAATAAATTTGACTTGGTTTTTTGAATTTGTTTTAAAAAAATAGTTTCATTTGTGCCGCGCGTTGAAGGGAAGAGACAGTCCACCATATCTGTGGAATATATAGCTCAATCAACTCAGCTCTGCTACTGGATATGTGTATGCTACTGAGACTACTGATGCTTCGACCGAATCAATCAGAAACCGGTACTTCTATATACCATAATGCATCCTTTGCTTCTTATGCTTATAGTGGTGCTGCTACTCATGCTTGTGGGTATGGGTCTGAATCTACCAGCCCAGAAGAGTTGCAGAAATATATACAAGGACAAATGGTGTGTGTTCTCTTGCAGTAAACGGTTCAAAGATTCAGAAGCAACTTAGCATGTTATTCTGGAAATGACTGTTTCAGTCATTTTATTCAACCAATTGTTTACAGCAAACAAAGCAGAAATTTCAGAAACTGAAAGAGGTTTTTCATCACAACATCTTAATCCACAATAACCTCTCTCCGGTTTTACTCAGGTGCTACAGATTAGGAGCAGCAAAGTCATCTTCAGAGGGCAAATATTCAGATTTCGAAATGACTGTTCTAGTCATCCAAGTAAAATAATTGTTTAGAGCAAATGAGGACGTATTTTGGGAAACTGGGAGAGGCTTTTCTTAATAACGTACCTATATACAAAAACCTCTTTCATTTTTTACACAGGTACTATGGTTTAGCAGAAACAAAATCAGTTGTACAGGCCAGTTTTCAGGTTTTCCAAAGGACTATTTCAGCCATCAACTTCAGAGAATTGTTTTGGACAAATGGGATTTAATTTGACAAAACGGAGAGTGGTTTTTATTATTAACAGGCATATGGTCAAAAACCTCCTTCAGTTTTTACACAGTAATCACAGGTTTAGATATTTTTAAATATCTTTACAGGTCATTTTTACAGAAATATACAATTTTATTATATGAGTCATCAGCTTCAAAGGAATATTTCGAGGATATTGAAATTATTTTGGAGAAATGAAGACGTGGTTTTTGTTGTAAACATGTCCAGTTATAAAAACCTCTCCCAGATTCCATACATCTGTCACCATGTTAGATATGCACGAGAAACTTTGTTGTAATTATTTCTATTTCTAGAATTAGGGTTAGGTTTTGAATTCTAAAGTTAGGTCAAGACTTTTCTTATATAAAGGGGAATGTAATTGATTTTGAGGGGAGAGGATTTTCAAGAGTGGAGAGGCTCTACATTGTAATGGATCCACATTTTCAGTAAATGGAAGAAATTTGCAGAGGAGGAATGTAAAATCCTTTTTCATGTCAGAGATTCTTGTGCCATCTTTTCTTCAGTAAGTAATTTCTTTATGTGATTGTTTATCCTGTTTCCCACTCCATTTTGTATCTGCTTTCATGCTTGAGCATTAGTTTTTTTGGTCTGGAATTCATCATGCATGCTCTAGGTCCATTGTTCAAGCATTTTCAAAATATTTTCTTCTAAAGTCTTGCAGAATTCACCCTAGAGGTGCTCTGTTTGATGGAATGTCTCCCTTTGTCCACTAATCAACTTGCTAATACCTCAAGACTGAGGAAATGGTGCCTACCTTGCCTCTAATCATAAACCTTCAAAACCTTACCTCTTGCAACCTATTTCAGATCTGATTTATTGACTCCATTGCCCAATGGTCTCCTCCATGACTGTCCTACCAAGTCTTTTAAAACAAACTTGTCCTATTTGTCCCATCAGAAATCTGACCTTCTGAATGTCTTTGATTGAATATCTTGAGTATAAAACCTTTGTAAATAGTGAGAGATCCCTGTGTGATTGTATTAGGTCAGAAATACATTCTAAAGTGGTTCTTGCTGTTACCTCGGGATCTACCTTTTACAACCTGGGTACATTCTGAGTGCTAACAGATAGCTTGTAGACTTATGTATGCATAACCAATTTGAATTCACATAGTAATATGATTTAAATTTGGATATACTAAAATAAATGCACTGCAATTTCAAAGCATTTAAATTCTTAATAATTTGAATTGTGGATCTTGAGATATTTTATGCATTATGTTTTCCTTAGATTTACTTAGAGTTGTGGATGTAATTTGTGACATTTGTATTTTCTCTATCTTTGTATTTGAGGTTATTAAAAGTACATTCTCTTTGAAGAATTTAATTGAGCAAGGAGACACTTTCTATTTCTTATTAATTTGAATTATGTTCATTTATGTAGATCTATGCAATATGTTTTTCTTACACTTTTGGATTTATTTTTTGATATTTGTATTTGGCCTTATTATGTGCACATATTGGTGGAAAAATCTAATTTAACCAAGAAAATATTGCTAAATCCCAATGTGAAGAAAATGTGTAGCAAGTAGGTTCTCACTTAGAAATTAATAAAAAAACTAAAAAAAAACTAATAGCCATCTCACACATTTTAAGGAAAGTTATATTAAAATACAATATTTAAAAAAATACATTGAGAATTTGTATTAATAAATCATGAACAACATTTTTTTTAGTTCTCTCCACATAATAAACATTTTGGTCACACAATTGTTATATTCATTTTATTGGTTTGTCTATATAAATTTGTAGAAAACAAACACTACAAATTATTGGAGAAGGGCAACATGTCTATGCTAAAAAAAAATATCAACCATACACCATAGTGTGGAGCTTGGGTGTTGGAGGAAAACTTCCTAAGAATTTATGATTAAAAACTCATTTTCCCCTTCTTTCCCTCTTCTTATAAATTTCTTTAAGCAGAATAGATAGTGGTGGTGTCAATACTATTTATGTTGTAGATTGCTTGGGTGCCCGAATATGAATGTGCCTCATTGAGTCTTCAAAGCCACTATTAAATATGATAAAGCACAATTTTGTGTGTTTATAAACCCTAAAATTTCTATGTGTATAGTCGTACCAAGCAATATACACTTTTCATATATTTCCCTCTTTGATGAAGAATCCAAATTAGGGTTTGTATAGGATTTCTAAGGTCTTCCTTAATTATGGGTTCCTTAGATTTCAAAAACTTGTTTAATAAAGAGTTATTAGATTTGATGAGATGTAAAAAATTTCTAGACATATAAAAAAAATAATATAAAAAATATTTACACTCTAAAGAATTGAATCGCTCTCAATGCTTGATAGGTTTGAGTTTAAGATGAATATAGTATAATAAAATCCAATAAATGCATGACATTTGTGGGATCTATGTTTGTGTTTTTTTGTAAGATTTATGGCACATTGCTTATTGAGGAGAATATTTTTGGATTTGGGACAACAAAATGTTCACACAACTATTGATATTAATCACTCAAATAGAAAAAACACATACAAAGTTATAACTCAAACATACCCCAAAGATTAGCAGAATGCTCTTCTACTATTAAAATAGAAAAATCTCTCTACATCACATACTCTGCTACTTAGATTTCATATATATAAACATGTATAGACTAGTTCGGGAAGTTTCCAACATGTTAACTCAACTACCTAACTCTATTTATAACTATCACATCTACTGTCATAGTTTATACATCATGCAACTTACTTTTGTCAGCAATACATCGAGTGATTTACATATGTCAAATATTTAAGTGTGATAGAGAGAGAAATCAATCCTTACACTCCCAATAACTTGTACGATTTATAAGAACATTGAAAATGTAAATATTTTACAATTTGACTAACTTGCTTCAGCAACTCCTTTGTGGGATTACATTCAAAATTTTAGAAATTATGATGCATGTTTCTATGAATCCCACCTAGGCTTACAATTACAAAAAATACTTCAAAATTTGTTGCAGACTAGCACAAAATATCCTCTACTCCTTGCTCAACATGTTTTCTTCTTCCTTTTACTCCACTTTATATTGGCATAATTTTCTGAAATTATTTATCTTCATCTTCACTTTTTTTTGCATCCTCTGTATTTAACTTCATCTTCATTTTCATTTTTGACTACTGGCTCTTCGTCTTCTTCTATGGCATTTTGATTATTCTCATTCTCGTTAACCCTTTATTCATTTGTTGCATCTCTATGGTTTCCTTCATCATTCATATTTTCTTTTATCTATGTTGTAGCTTTAGTGTTGTGTTTAAATTTTCAAGTCATTTTCAATGATCTTCAATTCAACATCAAAATCAGAAATGATATCATTTTTATCAACTTGCGCATCATCCTCAATGGATTCATTTTGATCTATAATGTCTGCAATTTGTGTGCAATCTAGAATTTTTTTATCAAACACTGCAATAAAATTGTATTCTTCATCATCTTCATTTTATTTCTTAGTTGTTAGTTGATTTTCCTTTGTCCTTGCACATTCATAAACAAGAAAATTATTTTCCCTCGCGGGCTTGGATTTTATAAGATCTTTTTCTTTGTCTTTGATTTCTTCTTCAACCTTAACTTATTGATATGCAATTATCTTGATTATGTCTTCATCAACTAGATACAAGCCTCTGCTTCAACAATGAGGTTGTTTTCTTCTTTATCATCCACATGTGCTCTTGCATAGTGGGCTTCCCAAATGTCGATTTATTATGTCCTCTCTACTTCTGTTGATTCCATAACATCATCATCTTCTTCTATAACTACTGATGTTCCATATTCATGACTGCTCCCTCTTACACTAAAAGTCATGTTCAAAATATTCCTATCCTTTTTGGTTGTTTTGACTAGTACAATTTTAGGCTAAATACTCTCATCAATAGCTTGCTAAATTAGACACGATATTACTGCATCATTGCTTTTTTTCTTAATAAGTTACCTTTTTGAGTTTTTAATAAGGCCTTACAGGATCCTTGATCTGGTTCTTCAATACCATTCATACTATAGTCCACAAATCATCAACACACAACCTAGTATTTATTTGACCAAATCTCATCTTTCTTACATGAGAAATATGGGGGATAGTAAAAAAACATTACTCTATTAATCTTGCAACTCTCCTTCAATGCAATACGCTTTAACAAATTATTCAATACATGTACGAAGTATTTCTACAGTAACTTGGCCAACTTCTTCTGAATCATAAGCTTTCTTCTTCATTTTCCTAAGCCTTTTAGTTTTCCTCATTTTTGCTTTCTTTATTTTTTGTTATTGTTTTTCTAAGTTAAGATTCTTAAAAATTACTTTCCTTTTTTTAGGACTACATTTACCATAACATTATTTTATTGAGCTTATGCTCAATTCCTCCATATGTCAACACACACCTTTTCTTTCAATTCCTTCATATGTCAACACATGCCTCTACTTTTTTTAGACTTATACAGTTGTTTGTTTCTCCTTAGAGCTACAACACTATCTTCATATTTATTTTTATTTTTTTTAAATAAAAAACCTCAACATTTTTCAAAAAGAAATCTCATTAAATCTTGGGCTTTAAAAATTCTTAATTTGTTTATTCCCAGTGTTTCTTAAGGCTTTCTAATTTTTCCACTACCTCTTATTTTTAAATGTCTTTCACTTTTTTTACCGAATCAAACATTTTCCAATCCCCCTTTTAAGGAAAATTGCAGCCTTTTTTCTTAGAAAATATGGGGCCTCTCTCATTACAAAGTTTAATCTTTGGATTTCAAATTTTTTTAAAAGTTTATATGTCTAAGAATAATTCATGAAAAATTTTCATTTAGATTTATAATTTTTCAAACTTATTATTCCCAGGAATAATGTAATCGTATGGATTTTGGAAACTGTGAAACACACCGCATGTATTTTTATTATATATTTTTTCGAATAAATTGAGCAATTGTCCTAAGTTTTTGGACCCATCCTCTTATTGTTGCAATTACATTTTTATTTTGGTAGCTCTGACACCCTGACAACATTCCTTGTACGCTTTGACAATCCCTCACAATAATCATTGTACGTTCTAACAACAATACCTGACAAACCCTGCCTTGCACATAATTACGGAATCGATTTGCTTTTGGCATTTGAGCCCATTGAAATAGATTTTTTTATGTTATAGTTTCACTTCTCAATCAAACAAGTTTCCTATGTTCCTAGCCTCCTGTTGGGTCATGAATTTTTCCATATTTTCATCACCTATCGACATATATTTCATCCATTTTATTCATATCATTATCCATTTATCATTCCATTTTCCATCCATTTGTTTTAATTGCCCGTAAAATACCATGTTACTTCCATTGATGCTTTAGTGATTAACCATTATTATATGGCTTTATTTTTAATGAATTGAAGACTAGCATGCATATTTTTACTAATGATGGTTTATGGAGTGACTTTTATATTAACAACAGCAACACTCATGGTTCAAGCCTCCATCTCATGATCAAATGGAGTTAACCAAAAATGCATGCGAGATAAGAACACCTTGATTTGTGTCTCGATTTGCAGGCCGATGGAAAAGAATCTCAAAATTTCGGGACATGGGTTTTGTGCATAACGGCCTCCTTTACCTGACTGGAAAGGAAATCGCTAAACAAATCTATAATTTGAGATCTACAGGTGGTTTTTTGATAGGGTATTTTCCAGATTTGTAGTTATGGCTGGTTTTCCAAATTGTTGAAACAAATCAAGTAGGGGTTTTGGTTTCTCATTCTCCTGAGAGAATTTTATGTATAAATATGTAATAAATATCATAAGAAAGGGAGAGAGAGAGAGAGAGATCAATTTTATGGTGTATGATTTGATTTAGAATCTGTTGTAATGATTTCATTCTGATAATACATGCTGGTAGTTTTTTAATTATGAAGTTGTAGACTTTCATTCTAGAGATCTAGGTCTCCTCAGTGGAGGAAGGGCCCTCTTCTATGAGAAGATGTTGATAGTACTAATTGTAAGTGTGCTATTGTTTATATTTGCTTATTATTTCGTTCATGCTTCTATTCATTATATTTTTCATAGTTGTATGCTTTCATTTATTAGATTTTTTATAGTTGTTGTGTTGTTAATTCAGTTGATAGATCGTTGGCCAACATAGCACTTCTTTTAGATTCATGCAATTAGATCTTATTTCATAAGAATAGATTTTGTTTGAAGTGTGTTAGATTTGAAGTTGTTAGATTTTTACCATTCAAGCTACTATTATGATCTTAGGACCTTTAACTGAGAGAATAACATGCACAACAATAAAACACAAGAACAACACAAGAGACAAGAGACACAAAGAATTTTCCTCGGGGAAGCCATAAAGGAGAAAACCCTGCAACTTCCTCAGAGATAGAATCAACACCAAAGGTAAAACCGGAAAACAGTAAGATGATCTCCCGACAGCAACAGTCTCTCTCTCTCTCACTGAGAGAGCTTCTCCTCTCTCACTCATGCGCTCTAATGAGTGCGTGTATGTTTTCAAAATAGAGAGACTCACTCTCTATTTGTATTCTTCCATTCACTTGGAACCCACTCCATCATGTCGGCCTCACTTAAAAATTACTTACTAGAGCCGACATCTCTAGGAGTGTCTAATAACCCTAGTTCCCCACAACTTGTGGGGACTTTGCCTCCTCTGACCAACAAGGAGGTTTATCCTTAACAAAATGGTGGGGACTATTGCCCTGATTTACATTGACTCACCTAGGGTTGACTTCACTAGGATAGTCTAATAACCCTAAATCCCCACAACTGTAGGGACTTTAACCCTTGACTAATAGGAGGGTTACCCATAATGAATTGACATGACTTTCTCATTATAGAAAATTCCTGGAATAAACATCGGGGTATGACATGACCCAAGTATATTACAATACATCCCGGAATGAACATCAGGTTACAATAGATAAGAAATACAAGTGAATACATTTCAAAGTTACAATTACATCAACACTCCCTCTTAACCAGGAAGGTATTCTCTTCGACACAATTTATCAGCACAAGTCTTCTTCTCTGTATCATCTGGGTCAGTGTCAAGTCCTTGTCATCTTCATCTTCAAGTCATATTCATCTGGATCTGGATCATCGCTCTATTTGGATCATCATCACTAGATCTAGATCATCACTTGATCTGGATCATCACTAGACATCGTCACTGGATCTGGATCATCACTCGATCTAAATCGTCACTGGAACTGGATCATCACTTGATTTGGATCATCATTAGACATCGTCACAGGATGTTCTATAGAGCCAGCCCTTTTTCATGATGTTCTACAGAGCCAGCCCTTTTTCATGCTAGTTGTAGACCTAGCCTCCATGTAGGTCTTCTTCAGCACTTATATCTAACCTGCTCGTCATAATGGCCCACCCAACACTTACATCTGACCTAATCGTCAGAAAGGCATGCCCAACACTCACATCTGATCATGTAGGAACTAATCCTGTAATCATATCAGAAAGGCCCAACACTCGCATTCACTAGCATGATAGGACACACCTACTATCATCTATGAAAAGGCTCTACACTTACAACCACCAACATGATATGACACACCTACTATCATCTGTGGAAAGGCACAACACTCACATCCACCAGCATGGTAGGACACACCTACTACCATATATGGAAAGGCACAGCACTTACAATCACCAGAATGGTAAGACACACCTACTACCATATATGAAAAGGCACAACACTTACAATCACCAACATGGTAGGACACACCTACTACCATCTATGACAAGGCACAACACTCACATCCACCAGCATGATAGGAAACACCTACTATCATCTGTGGAAAGGATCTTCACTTACATCCATCCAGGTGGGAACACATCCTACCACAATGATGGAAGGGCTTGCACTCATATCTGATCATGTGGGAACACATCCTGGCAATCATATCAGAATTCCCCCCAATCCTCGACTGAGCTACTTGGTAACTAACCAGGTGCCTCCATTATCCTAGAGAATGGAAGTTTCCCTTACATCCGACCTACTCATCAGAATGGCCAACACCCACATCTGACATGGAAGGAACTTAATCCTTTATCCATGATAGAATGGTCATCCCTTACATCTGATCAAGTGAGAACGCATCCCTCTATCACATCAGAATGGCCATGCACTCATATCTGATCATATGAGAACACATCTCAGAGTCATATCAGAATGGCCCTCAGCCTTAGACTGAGTTTTCCTGGTAACTGACCAAGCACCTCCATTCCAAGAATGGTAATAGCCCTTATATATGATCATGTAGGAACCAATCCTACAGTCATATCAGAATGGATTAGCACTCATATCTGACATGGAAGGAACCAATCCTCTCACCATGACAGAATGGCTCAGCCCTTATATCTGACCTACTCATCAGAATGGCTATGGATCTCAGCACTCATATCTGACATGGAAGGAACCAATCCTCTCACCATGATAGAATGGCTCATCCCTTACATCTGACCATGGAAGGAACCAATCCTCCCACCATGTCAGAATGGCTATGGGACTCATCACTTTCCCTTGGAGGAAACCTCTATCTGGAGAACACCAAGCTTCTCCCCGAAGTACTCAAACTTCACCCTAGCCAATGGCTTTGACAATACATCATCTATTTGTTCCTCCGTCGCAACATACTAGAGCTTTACTACTCCCCTCTGCACCATATCCTTGATATAGTGATACTTGATCTCGATATGCTTCAACTTGTCATGGAACATAGATTTCTTCGAAAACTTCACACGAATTTGGTTGTTGCAATGTATACAAGCAGCATCAACTAGAGATCAAATAAATTAGATAGTAGCTTCCTTAGCCATACTACCTCACAACTAGTTGAACAAGCTATGACATACTCTGCTTCAACTATATTCAGTGCCACATAGGATTGCTTCCTATGAAACCAAGAGATCACACCTGATCCCATACTGAAGCAACACCTTGAAGTGCTCTTCCTATCAATGACACTTCCTTCCCAATCTCAATCAACATAACCCTCCAGGTTAATATTTTGATTCACATCGTACTTGAGCCCATATTCAACTGTACCCCTCAGGTACCCTAGAACATGCTTTGCAGCAATCAAGTGAACATGTCATGGATCTGTCAGGAACTAGCTTAAGATGTTCATAGCAAAGCAAATATCTGGTCTCGTGTTCATCAGGTACATCAAGGACCCAGTCATCTGATGATACGTCGTAGCATCAACTGAATCTCATGAAGCATCGATCAAGAGCTTTAGGTTCGATGCCATAACCTTGCAGTCCATCATCCCAAATATTTTCAGGATCTCTAATGCATACTTCCCTTGTCCAAGGAATATTCCATCCGTATTTTGCCACACCCCCATGCTTAGAAAAATAACACATCGACACATAACAGAAGCATCACTGGTATTTCTCCTTCAACCTTGAAACAAAGGTTGGAATCTGCTTTACTCTCAGTAACACCTAGATTCATCAGTAATCTATCTATCATGTCGTATCATGTCGAACCTTAGACTTTTTGTAGTCACTCCCTCTGAAGCGAAGCATCATACTCCCTCTGTCTTTTGTACTCTATGTACTTAAACATTCTGTACCAGAGTGAAAAGTAGCTTCCTATGCTACTAGTATTCTATGTATCCATCTAGTGTATAGAATTTCATCTTCAACCTTGTAGCAAAGGTTAATATCTTCATTAATCTCATCATGTATGTGCTTCAATTCTTACTAGCTACAAATGTCTCCTCGTAGTCTATGCCTTCTTTTCATGAGAAGCCTCATGCTACGAATCTTGCTTTGTATCCCACGATGTTTCCATCTACTGCATCATGGAACTATGAACTTCTCTTCAGGTCTCGATACTACATCCTAGACATCATTCTTCTTGAACTGGTCTTCTTGGTTACTTATTCATAGCTGGAAGGTTCTGTATCAATGATGTCGCTGCATTCGTCATATTATTCTTCATCTTGAATTGTCGTCACTGGTTCTTCGGAATATTTTTCATCCTTATTTGCTTGTAGGTGATTATGTATGCGATCTTTCCTACAAGTCAAATGCATTTGTATGGTTAGAAACATTTCATAAGGAATATTCATACTGGCAAAGTATTATGCAAATATATATAATCATGCAACTATTTTAGCCAATACAACATTCATCCATATCTCACAGAAACTTTTCTAGATGTCTTCCATCTCTACTAGGACAACATTGAGATTGTGCACTAATCCAATATGTCAGCAAAGAGGTTTCATTCTAGATAAGTAGCAATGGAGAGTTGTATAGAACCTTGAGCTACTTACCCTTCACATGCATATTAGTAGTATACTGTCGTTAATGCAAACATTCTATCATGCATAATACATCAACTGAACATAAACAAATGCATAACAAAAAACAATATCATGAAATGACAATTGAATACTTATCTTTATTTGTTTCATGGGTAGACTCCTTCTTGATCCTTCTACTTCATCTTCTTCATTCATGACCTCATCATTTCTTATCCAAGCTCTCAATATGGATAAGAGGTTCTTCAAGAATCGAGTCCTTCATATTCCTCATCGCTTGAGGGATCTTCTTTCGATGGTGAGAGCTTGTTCTTTAGTTGCTCCCATATTCTCTTCTCTTCTTATGAGTCGAGCTTCTTCTTCTTCTCAAAGTCTACTGAAAGTAATCACTTCCTTCTGGCACACATTCTTTGAATGAATGAATGCCATGATCCTAGGAGGCTATTCAAGATGGCTATCACTACTTCTTCATTCTTCACCTCTTCTTTTATCGCTTCAATTTGTTCTTTGATTTGAGAGACCCTTGTAAAGGACGACTGTATGGTCTCTGCATTATGGATCTTCACTTCCTTCAACTGGTTTCTTAAGGTCACATTCTGATTTATGTTCTTCCCTTCAAATAGCTTGGTCAAGGAATCAAACATCTCGGTGTCTTTAGGAAAGACACTTGTGGTACAAGTTGATCTGTGATTGAATCAACATTGATCTTCTTGTCCTTAAACAAGTTCTTCTTGTGTAAGGCTTCTAGCCTCATCTTTCTCTGGAACTGGAACCTCTCTACTCATGTAGGTGTCCAATTCATTTTCTTCAGAGAGATCATATACTTCCATGCTTGGAAGTTGTCAACTTCACCAAGCTTATCATCAAGCTGATGTGATAGATCACTTTGAAATGAGAACCTCAATTGAAAATAGCGAAAGATTAGATCTTATCGTTTTGAGGTGTCCGTCCTCGTTTCGGAGCTTGTTGATCTACGGTTTGTCACAGAAACCCTAATTTTCAAAACTTGGAATCTTCCAGATCTGATTAGATAGAAAGATAGATCTATTCAAATGGAGCTTTCCAATGTACCCCTTTTTTGAAAACAGTGGAGGGAAGCTCCCGGAATAGGAAGCCCTAGTTTTCCACTTTCTTCTCCAAAAATGCTTGTTACTATTTCTATGGTATCTCTAAAATTACTACTCCTCTATTTCTGTAATTTCGTCTTGAGGTAGGCTTGCATGTCCCAATTCTGACACCATAGGTTTCACCAATTGAGACTTATGGTCCTTTTCCCAAGGTGACCTATTATAGGACTATTCAGAACAACGAAGTTGTACAGACTTCCATGTGTCACTGGTTCATTGTCTATGTCTGAATCTCACATATAGAACGTACAGTCTGTGCCCTTTCTGAAATAGCTTCCAAAATCACATTTGGACCTCTGTATCCCAATATATAGCAATTATCTCCAGGTGCCCTGTTTACGGATGAATTATGCAAGAGGTTGGAACCCTAACTTGGAGGGATCGTATCTCCCAGAATATAGTGAATCTGAGGTTGAATGTTGGATATAGTGTAAATCAGGAGTTTATCTTTGGCCTCTGCAATTCAGCTCAGTATCCTTCGCCAATATCGGGATATAGCGAATGTACCAAAACTTAACAGTTTTAGTATTTAGGGTTCTTCTAGCTCAAGGTCAAACTAGGGTTTGACTTTCCCAGAGTTTCACCCAACCAAATTTCTTGATCCAAGTATCTAAACTTCAATTTTGATGAGGAGAACAATCCAATGCTGGGCTCACTCAAAAATTGCTCTTCTGTAGAAAGCCCTAATTTTCGCATCGAAAACTAAAAATGCTCGAAATCGAATTCCACTTCAACAGAAAGATGCGCCCTTCAATGGAGAGTCAGCCTAGCATACTTTTGTTGATGGATTGTGGAGAGAGACCCAAAAAGTAAGAATCCCTAGCTTCTGCAGCTGCACAATGTCTTCTTCTCAGGTTAGCTCTGATACCATGTTAGATTTTTATCATTCAAGCTACTTTTATGATCTTAGGATCTTTAACTGAGAGAATAACATGCACATCAATAACAAACAAGAACAACACAAGAGACAAGAGACGCAAAGAATTTTCCTCGGGGAAACCATAAGGAGAAAACCCCACAGATTCCTCAAAGATAGAATCAGCACCAAAGGTAAAACCGGAAAATAGTAAGATGATCTCCCAACAGCAACAGTCTCTCTCTCTCTCACTGAGAGAGCTTCTCCTCTCTCACTCATGTGCCCCAATAAGTGAGTGTATGTTTTCTAAATAGAGAGACTCACTCTCTATTTATATTCTTCCATTCACTTGGAACCCACTCCATCATGTCGGCCTCACTTAACAATTACTTACTAGAGCCGACATCTCTAGGAGTGTCTAATAACCCTAGTGCCCCACAACTTGTGGGGACTTTGCCTCCTCCGACCAACAAGGAGGTTTATCCTTAACACAATGGTGGGGACTATTACCCCGACTTACAATGACTCACCTAGGATCAACTTCACTAGGATAGTCTAATAACCCTAGGGCCCCACAACTGTAGGGAATTTAACCTTTGACTAATAGGAGGGTTACCCACAATGACTTGACATGACTTTCTCATTATAGAAACTTCGTGGAATAAACATCGGGGTATGACATGACTCAAGTACATTACAATACATCCCAGAATTAACATAGGGTTACAATAGATAAGAAATACAAGTGAATACATTCCGAAGTTACAATTACATCAACAATAGTTTGGTTTCATTAATAGGTTTTAGGTTTGATTTCTTTTCAAGAAGTTGTGATCTAGTCTACGAAGAGTTTTTGTTTCATACCAATAGATAACAATGTCAGGCAGAAATTGTGCTTGCATAGATCTTGCATGATATCTTTGAAATAAAATACTTCCTCGGGTTGATAATTTCTGTTTGGGAGTTTCAGTTGTTTAATTAATTAGACAATCAATCTGACCAACATTTTGGTGCCATTGTCGAGGATCGAACCTGGGTCACCCATGTGACATGGTATTTTGCTTTATAATTTTATGGTCATATTATTGCTTGAAGGGTGTTCTTTCTAGATTTGGGAATTTTTATGCATGTGGGCACTACAAATACTTTATGGCTATGCTCCAACTCTATTATCAGGAAATTATGCATGAGGACATGCTTTGCATTTAGTTTGGGGGAGAAGGATTACTGTGCACTCTATGAAATTTTTATTACTGAACAGTCAATGCATTAATATGATACACACAATATAATTTTCATCCCTAGACTGAGGAAGATTACAATTTAGTTGATGAAGTTAATGATTATATATTGTGTGTTGCAAAAGTGCATATGTTTACAAGCTATTAATTGAAGATAAGGCCCAGTCCACAAATGCATGCATGTTCTAGCATTGAAAGAGAAAATTGCAATTGTTAGTTTTAGACCAGCATGTAAAACAAAATTTCAGTATATGTTCAAAATTCAGACCAACATGAAGATTTTGGCAAAGACAAACAGGTTGGATCATTTACCTTGAATGGAAGTGAAATCAGATTGAATGTTGCAGCCTATAGGTAAGACTGTTATTTCTTTTACAAGGGTCAATATATACTAGAGGAAAATCCCAGGGAGGCAGATCACTGGCTGAAAATGCAAATTAGTGGTAAACTCAAATGTTTTCCAAATTTCTATATCAGTCCTATACAGGGATAATTTTAGGGGCGAATTTTAGCCGAGTGGGCTATTTTTCCATGTTTTTCTCCAAAAAAAGATTCGCCATTTTTCATTTTTTGAAGCCCCGGTACACCCAATTTTGATGGAGTAAACTTTTTTCACCCTAAAAATCGCCAAATTATTATATAAACGATATGAAATACTTAGAAATTAAAATATTTTTTGAAAAATATCGCCAACCATTTTATAGTTGGCATTTTAAGAATTGGTAATATTCGCTAACATTTATACACTTTTTAATAAGTATGGTTCCTTAAAATCATCCCTTGTCCTATATTTCCAAGATATTATTTGCAACTTGATCAATGGGTATTCAAAGCACTTTGGAACATTATGTTTTTGCTACCTTCATGCAATAGTGACAAAAGCTAAAAATTCATTTTGCTTGAAATAAGGTTGCCATACCTAATGTGTTTCTCAAATTGGATGTATTAAAGGATTTGATTACTGGAACTTGTGTGCAATCAATTTGTTGGTTGCATCAAGCAATGGGTTGCAGATCTTAAAACATTTATTTGCAAATATTATGAGCTAATTTCCTAGAGCATCTTGTTTTCTTTGTCATGCAGTGCCACTATTATGGAGATGAATGTATTTTCTCACCTGGAGTTATTGGAATTCTCAAGCAACAAAATCATAGCATACAAACAAAAGCTCTCCCTATTTTTCATTGATGATTATAGAATGGTTGATAGTTTCTTATCCAACAACCTGAATGCACATGAGTATAAGACATAGACATGAGCATAAAATATAATCTGAGACAAACAAGAGTTGAGACAGTCAAGAGTTGAATTGGGCCTTTGAATTATACCAAACAAATTCTATGATCTATAACTGTAGGGGGGATTTCTTATAAGGATGACAAGATTTGTTGTTTTCCCAAGCACTCTCTAAATGGTGAGGACAGATTCAAAGCTAAAATTCACAGGTTTGAACTATCTTGAGGATACTTTGAAGCATTCATAGTTGGTACACCAAGAATGAACAAATTAAATTACATATGATGCTGGGTTGAAGGCACTATTATGCAAATGAACTATGAATTTGGGATATCAACACTATGTTTCTCTTTTTTCCATAATTTCTCTTGCTAACAGTATGGCTGAGATTTTGTATGGAGTTAATTTGTCTCATTAAAGGATTGCATGCTTTGTTTAAACCAAGATAATCAATTAGTTACCTTCAAGCTCAACACTTAATATGGAATCTGTGATCAGTGGGAACTCACAACATTAAAAATCATGATGGCTAGTTCATGTTTTATGCATACACGTTTTTTTTTTAAATAGGGTAGAAATTGAAGTGGGCATATCTCCCAAACGGTAATCTGGTTACTATGTGAAATTTTGTGAGTAGATGCACCAAGGTAATATGATAAATACCTCAAAGTTGCAACAAAACCCAGTTCGTAATTTCTGAGAAATCAAACATAATCACCAACAGTCATTTTTCCTATATCTAAAAATCCGTGCATCAGATGGATTTGATTTTCGGCATGAAGAAGAATTGTGGTAAGAGGAACATAATCACCAAGTTTCAGAAAAATGGTTGCATGGTTTTTGAGAAATCGACCATCATCGCCTACAAATAATTTACATTTTTCTTGCAATCCGTGATGTGGGTTTGTCTGATTTTTGGTGTGGAGATCCATTAGAATGGTAAATACTTTCTTGAAAAAATTCAGCCAAACCTAGTTTGTATTTTGTGAAATATTGGTTCATGAATTTTAGCTGCAACACAGTTGCAACACATCTTTATTCATGTTTGTCTACAAAAGTGTAGAAATTGAAATGAGCATATCTTGTAATTGGTAAATTGGATTCTCATGATTTTTGGACAGGAAGTGAATAATATCAAGATGAACAAACCTCGTAAGTTTCAATCCAATCCAATCCACTATTTTCAAGAAAATCACCATCATCACCTACTTCCAATTTACATTTTTCTCAAAATCCATGATGTGGGTATCTTTGATTATTGGTGTGTAGGTGCATTGGACTAGTAAAAACATGCCTGAAAAATTTCAGCCTAACCCAGTTCATTGTTTAGGAGAAAATGACTTCAAAATTTTTCTACTCAAAAGGCTGTGACTCTGCTAAATTTAGCGCTCTTTAGTTGTGACTACGCTAAATTTAGTGCTCTTTGGGCTGCAACTCTGCTAAAATATACTCCAAATTCTTTGCTAAATTTATCGCTCTTTGCTTTATGACTTTGCCAAATTCTCTGTTAAATTTAGCACTCTTTGGGCTGTGACTCCGCCAAAATATCTGCTAAAAAAGTTGTGACTCCAAATTTTCAGCTAAATCCTCTGCTAAGCAGCTGCAACTCTGACAAATTTTCTACTAAATCCTCTGCTAAGCAGCTATGAATCCACCAATTTCTGTTAAACTTTCCATTTCTTCTGGCTACAATCGTGCCAATGGTAAAATGAAAGCAACAATTGAATGAGTCTTTCTAGCTTGGATGCTACAGAGGTTTTGGGTTGCATGAGGACATGCAACAAATTCAGTTTGGGGGAGATGTTGGGTCACGGATTTGTCCATATTGTCATCATCTATTGACATATATTTCATCCCTCTTCTTCATATTATTATCCATTTATCATTCCATTTTCCATCCATTTGTTGTAATTTCCTGTAAAATACCATGTTACTTCCATTGATGCTTTAGTGGTTAACCATGATTATATTCCTTTATTTTTAATGAATTGAAGACTAGCATGCATATTTTTACTGATGTTGGTTTATGGAGTGATGTTTATATCGAATGCAACAACACTCATGGTTCAATCCTCCATCTCATGATCAAACAGAGTTAACAAAAAATGCATACCAGATAAGAACACCTTTATTTACGGGCCGATGGAAATGAATCTCAAAACTCAGGGGCATGGGTTTTGTGCGTAGCGGCCTCCTTTACCTGAATCGTGAGGAAATCGCTAAAAAAATATACATTTTGAGATATACATGTGGTTCTTCGAGAGGGTATTTTCAAGATTTATAGTTATGGTCGGTTTTCCAAATTGTTGAAACAAATCAAGTTGGGGATTCAGCTTCTCATTCTCTTGAGAGAATTTTGTGTATAAATATGTAATCAATATCACGAGAAAGGGAGAGAGAGAGAAAGTAATGTTATGCTGTAGGATTTGATCCAGACTCCATTTTAATGATTTCATTCTGATAATACATGCTGGCAGTTTCTTAATTTTGGAGTTGTATACTTTCATTGTGGAGATCTAGCTCTGCTTAGTGGAGGAAGGGCCCTCTTCCCCGAGCAAATGTTTATAGTGATAATTGTAAGTGTGTTATTGTTTAGATTTGCTTATTATTTCATTCATTCTTCCATTCATTAGATTTATCATAGTTGTATGCTTTCATTCATTAGATTTGTCATAGTTGTTTTGTTGTTAATTCATTTGATAGATCGTTAGCCAACATAGCACTTATTTTAGATTCATGCAATTAGATCTTGTTTCATAAGAATAGATTTTGTTTGAAGTGTGTTATATTTATAGTTTGGTTTCATGAATAGGTTTTAGGTTTGATTTCTTTTCAAGAAGGTGTGATCTAGTCTACGAAGAGTTTTGATTTCATACCAATAGATAACAGTTTCAGGTAGAAATTGTGCTTGCATAGATCTTGCATAATAGCTTTGAAATAAAATACTTCCTCAGGTTGATAATTTATGTTTGGGAGTTTCAGTTGTTTAATTAATTAGACAATTAATCCGAGCAACACCTCCATGCTCTTATTGTGTTGATTTCCTTTTCGTTTTACCCGGGCTCTGACACCCTAACAAACCTGCATTGAATGTTGACAATCGATGGCACTTACAACCTAATCATCGTGACATTGATAAATTTAGAATTCCACTTGTCTTGTTCCTTGATCAATATCCATTCTAGGTGCATGTGGTTGACAAGGATTTACATGTCCTCTAGCTGTCGTATCATCAACTGATCCAACAGAGACATGCTCATTTATATCTTGCAGTTTTCATGACAATTTTTCTTTTCCAATTTTAGTTGGGAGGGGAAGGCCCTCACTAATGCTTGTGCTCCTGTCTATATTTAGGTTAGCACCCCCAATCCTCATTATCCCATTATGTCCAAGGATTTTCCAAGTGCAATTTCTCACTTACATGCTTGAGCTTCATTATGTTTCCTTCCACTTAATGCTTTCGATGTTGAGAACGTTTACTTACTGGCCTTGTCTCTATATAACTAAGGATTAGATGTTGAGGTCATATATTGCATGCCCTCTCCATCACTCAATATCCATGCAATGTAGCAGATGGCATCCAAGCACTGATGTTGAGGTCATCTACTGCCCAATTCTATCTCTACCTACAACACTTCAGAGAAATGGGTAGAAAGTTGATGAAATGATGATTGTTGACCTTTAGCTTCTCGTGGAAATATTTCGGAGGTAAAATGGATAAGTTCTTTGACCCTTCGTTCTATGAGCTGGCATATCTTCTCTAGATTAGCGTTAATAGCATCCTTTGTTACTTTTTTGAAGTATTGAATCAAGAAACTACCATGCCTTCCTGATGGTTTCATTGGTAGATTGTAATGTCAAATATGTGGTTCTGTAGCTTGACTTGAGCAACCTTCAATTGATTAATGTACCAAAGTCCATAAAATTAGCTTCGGCTCTTGCAAAGATGAATCTCTCCAATAGGGCTTGCCCGAATGCGTGACTCGTATGGTGAATATTTGAAGTCTAAATTTTGCTTCAAATTAGCTTAAATCTCTTCCAGATTCTATTGGTCGGCTCGTGAAGCTTAAAACCTTAAATATTTATGGCAACCTACTCATTACTATTGCTCAGAGCATATTAAATTTCCGGTAGGTTTAGCTCTTTTTTTTATGTTGAATTTGCTAGCACCAGAAATGAGCCCAAGGTTGTGGAAAGGCCCGCCTCCGGGTAACAGTAAAACCTCTTTTGAAGAGAGGATTGGCCTTCTACTCTTCCGAGAGGGATCTCTCACTAAATGTATGTCAGTGGCCAAATATAAATACACAAATGGAACTATAAATTGCTTATGGAATTGGTCGAAATAGAATACAACTTCATTGGGTGATGGAGTCAAGATCCACAACAAAATGATCAGAACTTAAATGCAAACATTTTCATCACAAGGGCAAGGTAGCCATTCGATTACAGTCATTCATATTTGTCTGGTGAGCAGGAGGAACATGAACAAACCATTAATGTAGGGCATTCTGAGAAATGAATTCTACATTAACTTGGGAAGAAGTTTTTGGTGGACACCTGAAACAACAGACGGAGCGTAGCAAGTACGAATTTCGAACCGTTATACCCTAAGTCTCAGATATGAAAGAAAAATAGAATGGAAAAGGTAAACTAGAACAACATTCACATAAGAAAATAAATAACAGACTATAAGTGTGAACAACACAGGAATCCTTGTGTGAAAAAACGTTGATCTCGGCTCTGTGATTATATTAAAAAAAATTTAAAAAACATACACAGCAAAGGATTACAATGGTTTCAACCCCTTCTCCTTCTTCAGGAGGTATATTTATAGCATTTCTATCTTCCCCAAACCAACCTTTGGGAATCAAAATTGGTTACAATAAAGGACATGTTCTAACAGCTTCTTATGTGTCATATCCGATGCGGCTTATGTGAAACAGCCAGATAATGATATATGGAGCTTGGGATGATGAGGCACAAGAGTGTCCCACACCCCAACCTGGCTAATGCTGACTGTACAGGCTCCTCTAAGAGAAGTGACCATTAGGGAAAGCATATGACACCTTGAAAATCTTTTGCGGCACTATCACCACTATTTCTACTGGGATGGTGCGAGTTGGATGGACCCGTAGTGGTGGATGGTTCTCCATGTATCAGGACTAGAGAGTGGTGCAAAAACCATGTCATAAGCTTGCGCCCAGAGCTCCGTTGCTTCTGAGTATGAAGTCATAGGGACCTTGGCTTGCGTGGCTTTAAAGTCAAACCATAACTTGAAATCACCAGCCAACTTGTCAAAGATGACCTTCCCAGATAACGCTTGTTCCATATCTTTGAATTTTCTGTGGTCTGACCGCCAGTCTAATAGGAAATCCTTATAATCCTTCTAAGATAGTAAAGGGCCTCTCTCTTCCCAGAAAAAGGGGAGTCCTTTACCCGCCAATGTCTAAAACATCCCGAGGACCTCTCAGAGTTTGTGGTTAGTGACGTCTATTTGGGCCTACATCGTCTCCATCATACTGTGTTTACTTATCACCCTTTGGGCTCCAAAGATAATAGCGATCCGGTTTTGAAGACCGAAACTATTAGAGGCTTCGTTTGACAAGGAGCTTAGATAGGTTATAGCCCTTTCAGCTATCTCCAAAGGTCTTTTGTTCACTTCAACCCCTACTTCCTAGACCTGTTTTTTGGTTTATTCGACAGCTAATCCCAGGTCTGTAATAACATTGAGATAGGGTCAAAACTTGTCGATGTCCATGATAATCCGGTCCCATATCAAATGCTTCGCACCTTGTAGTGCAAGATTTCCGATCACTTGCTAGCTCAACTTACCATTTTGTTGGGTCAGTTCTTGACATTTTTCTTCAGCATTTTCTCTACCCTTCTTCTCTTTAACTCTTTCCTTTTCTAATTCTTCCATATGTTGCTTTAATTTGATGAGTTCGGTATCCTTTAGGCCTATCTGTAACATCACCTTAGAGAGGGATCCGGTGTCTACTTCTTCAGTCACACCCGTGGGCTGAATTTTCTTTTCTGTGTTCCTGCTCTAAAGCTCACTTTCATTCACTGTTAGTCTAACCTTTAACTCTGTCTCGCTATTCCTTAGAAGTTGGATATCAGCTTCCCATTGCCTCCCTTTTTCCTCATGCTTCAGTAGCTTAGCTTGGTTATTAGCAAGCTTGGAATTCAGTGCCTCTTTTTCCTTTTCGAATTTAGCCAATTCCTTTGCTTGAGCAAGCTAAGAGCTAGGGATTATTAACCTCTTTTTCAAAGCCTGTATCTCTTTGTCTTTGTCATCAAGCAATTTCTGGACCACGCTTCATTTATGTCCGCCTTCCTCCATCTGTATAGCTTCCTTCTGTAAACTGTTGATTTGGGATTTAAGTGCTTTGACCGTGTTGCCTCCTTTCACACACCTGGGTCACGTGGCAGAAATATTCAAGCCACTCGGTGTGTCCTTGGGGGCAAGTCTCGAGTCAAGGCTGTCACCTTGTTCTTGACTCCATTTAGGCTCAACTCCTAACGAAGCCAAGGGGGGTAGATCCTATTAAGTTACTAAGGCTAATTACTTAGTATGGTGATGTTAAACTGAATTAATTACTTAGGAGTTTGAAATTTAACAATAAACAACCATAGATGAGAAGATACAAAATGAGCGCACGAAAGCACAATGCTATGACACAATATATATATATATAGCAAGAAAATAACCAGTGCCTTAAAATGGAGTCAAAAGGAAATCAATGTACTTGCATGTGGTTGGAGTGAATGTTTTGTAATTGCCTCTTGGTATGTTTTAAGTTAATGTGAAATGAGTTGATTAAGATTAAGCGGAGGAGTGGACTCCAGATATACCCGAGAGTACTTGGAGTATGTCCAAAACTAAACCTTCACGGCTACCCACAAGGAATATGTGGGATGAATGGAGTCTCTGGGAATATTGTTCATAATGCACCCATTATGGTGCGACAGAGATCGGCTCCCCGAGGTCACTTTTCAGAATTTCCTGCTTCCTTTGGGTATTTTGCCACCATAATGGTTTGATCTAGGTGTTGGATTTTCACCTGATGGTTTTTCAATTTGGGAGAGTGAATCCTAATTATACTAGTCACTCAAGTGCTTTTGATATAGCTTGACTGATTGGATGAACCGCATCCAAGTGCAGAGCATACACACCAGAGTCTTGTCAATTTTAGTAAATTTTGAGATGGATGTTCTTGTTAAAAACAAAACCCTTCAGGAACCTCTTTCGGTCCAAGTGGACCTCAATCGGGGAATCAAGGAGGGGTTGATTTTATTATGGTTAACAAATGATGATAGCAAATGAAACATAAAAAGATAAGAAAACCACAATTTTCTAATTAGACTACCATGAACCTTTCTTCACCTTTCGACTCAAAAGGAGGCTCATGGGGTAAGTATTAAAATTACTTTGAAACCAATAGAAATGAAAAATGGAATTGATTTTAAATTAAAGTATACTACACTGTAGATTAGTACTACGCTAGATTGAAAAGATATGAATGAAAATAAAAAAATGACACAGACGCAAATCCCCCTAGGGGGGATGGGGAATGGGCTCAAAAGAGCCTATTCAGAATTATTTTTATTATCAGTGGTTACAATATCAGAAAACTGATATGATGCCTCTTGACTCTTATACAAAATGAAACCAAGAGCTTACAAAGTGCAAATATTAAATATTTCAGTAAAAACGGAAGACCCCTGGGGGGATTCAGAAGGCCCAAAAGTCACTTTCGAACAGCCTCTCCTCCTCTTTTCTCTTATACCTGATAAAAATAAGAAATATTATTAGACTGAAATATGCCCAAAATCACTCTGAAAGTACCTTTGGGTCTGCTTACTTTTAACAAAAAAAAGCTAAGTTAAAATTAGTTAAAAAAAGGTAAAAACGGAACCAAGGAAAGCAAGCTTTCCTTGGGATTTTGGCTTTCCTTTTAGGCAGCCAATATGATGTGCACTGATTTCTAGATTCATCTTTTATAACATAAAATAGAAATCTAATGCATGCAAGCTGCAAATTCTCTTTAAAATTCCATGCAAAAAGGATGATTTCCCTAAAGCTAGATCTAGAATGCTTATGAAACCTTTTAAGAACAAGATATAGACTATGGGATTTGACAATATAGATATATGTTAAATTTAATATAATATAATAGATTTAAACAATATCAAAGATTTTAACAAATTAACCAAGTAAAAAATTTGATTTTGAAGGAGGAAAAGGAGAAGAGAAGTGCTTGTTGTTAAAGCAGATCTGCAATGGAAACTTGTTAGTGGAATACAGAGGGGAAATGTATTTGCAAATCTTTTTGATGTATATTGGAGTCAAACTAGATCCACAGCTCATCCAATACTTGCTACCTGAAAGCTAAACACACAATCCTGCATGAAACCTCATGATATCTGGATATATATATGAGAAAGAGACAAGAATTACATGCAAATAAACTTATTAAACATGTATAATCTAGATCTTCTAACATATATGCTATGAGATATAAGAAAAAAAAGTAACCTTGCTTGCCCAACTATACTCCTATTGATTCAGTTGAATCGTTCAAGCCAGACAGGGTTCAGATGTAGAATTTGAGAGAAAAGTCGGCAACATCAATAGCCGCAAGACAATGCTTAATCCAAAAATATGAGAGAATTACACCATTTGGCCTCCAAAGATTCTTTATTTTAACAATCAAAAGATTACAACAATACTACAATAGCAAGCCCTTCAATCCAACTCTAACTAGCTTGGAAGAGGAGGCTTATGCTTGGATATATACAAAAATCAGGAGATCCATCCCAGGGGGGCACAAATTCCAAGGAGATAGACCACTATAGCTAAAGGAGAGCCCATCAATGCCTGATTTGTGTCTAGTTGTGCCAGATCTGAGTCTCACTGAGTGCAACTGTCAATCAGGGGGCTGACCTGACTGACACCTCAACCTGTTGACTGAAGCATCCACCAAAACTCATCTAGATGAGCCAAAACATGTGGAGGAGAGAGGGAGGGAAAAATTCCCCATAAAGGATGCTGAAGATCAACTCTGGATTTGTCCAGATCACCTCCATCAGTCAAGGATTTGTTAGATCCAATCAATCTGGTTCAGATCTGACTGATTTCAATCAAATCGGCTGAGAATCCACTTATCTATGATTTTGGATTTGCTCCATTATTCATCAATTTATTAATTAAAATAATCAATAATTGATTTTGGGGCTTTCTGACCTGAGTGATGGAAAATCACTCAAAACTAGGAAGTACCGGGTCCATGGGTTTACATGGTGCTCTTAGCTTGAAAATGAGCACCTACATGACTGAAACTGATTATTTGGCCCACTTTTATTACAAAATCAATTTTTCCAATTAAACTATTAAAAAATAGCCTAAGTTTTGGAAAAATTAAATTTTAATAAAGAACACTGAAAAAATTAAAAAAATTAAAAAGTTGAAAAAACCTAGGGGGACTTAGACATGTTCATATGACTCAACCATGATGCCTAGCATGTCTATACATTGACACATAGACTCTAATAACCTCAATAGGCCTAAATGCCAAGCCGACCACCTCAACTTTGGAGGTATGGAGTGAAAAACTCAGAAATTATCAGTCGTTTATTCAACAACCAATAATAACCAAGGGAAAAAACACATTGGGCTGATCGGATTGACAAATAAAGTCTAAGAGATCGAGTATTTTACAGACACTATCATGCTAGAACATTTATTACAATTCCCCCATGGGGTATGAACATGTGATATAGTACAACAAGCACTTCCCAGAAGTACTTCCAAAGGTCTTCTTAAGTCAGAACAAGTTATCCTTGTCCGGTTACCAGGCTCACTTGATAAAAAACCACTAATTAAAACTTAGGTGGTAACATTCTGGCTCCAACTGTGGGACGTGTGCTCAATCTGGTCTTTAAGGCAAGGAGAGGATACAAGAACACCAGAATCTCTGGTTTATATACCTTGTAAAAACATCTCAACTTGACAAGAAAAACCTCAGTAGCACAAGTTTTATAAAAAACCAAATGAGCCAATAAGCTAATTTATTTAAACAAAATAAATGTAACTAACTAAAAGAAGCAAAGTTTTATTATAGCTAAGTATAAAATAAAAATGCAGAAAGTAAATGCTCTCTTTCAAGGAGCTTATTTTCCTACTCTAAGCATGATATAAAAAGGGTTAAGTGTAATTAGAAATCCAATGTGACCACCTAAGCATTTTATTAACATAAAAGAAAAATTCCTTGTCTTTGGTTACCAGCCAAAGTAAGGATACCTTATTCAGAAAATGAAAACCTACGTGATGATTGAGAATGGATGGGATGGATGGGAGATAATAGGCATGAATAATGTCATAAAAATTCTTCCCAAACTTGTATGTGCTCATGTAGGCTGCTTCTATCCACGACTGGATAGGACTGATATACCAATCAAAACGATGAGTTAGACTGACTACATCATCATGTTGATCATCGGGGCTTATCAAATGATAACTTGTTGCACAAGCCCCAAGCAGCTCCAAATCATAAGCAACCTCTATATGTGAAAAAGATGGTTGAGACTGATAATCCACTGACTACATCACATCTAAATTTTCACAATATTGTTTCTCAATGTCTTCATTACTTATACCCTTGTGAGGCTCTACATGATATGACTCTGAATGATCATAAAAGAGTTTTGAATGCTACTTTTCCATACTAGTATTTTCCAAGGTCTCCAGATCCATGCTTCCCTTTATGGAAGTATAGTAGATTGGACTTCCACAAATTTCTAAATAGACACTCCCCTTGCTGGATATAGCATATATAGGATTCTTAATAAGATATCCACAAAAATCCCAATAGTCATCACCATCATCTATGCTAGATGTGATGGATTCCCCATTGCTGATATCAGGTTTCGATATCGAGTTCTCTTTGTCTTCATTACTGATACTGATATATGTCTCAGACTGATCATGTGGATAAACTGCATGCTCCTTTTTCATATCAAAGTTTCCCAAGGCCACATGGTCCATGCTCTCTCCTTTAGATATGCCATAGATAGAAAAATCAACAAAACCATCAAAATTTTTTGGTTCATTATTTTCCTCTTTATTCATGTCATAGACCGGATTTTCCATGAATGTCCAGGACTCCTCATCAATATCTTTATCGGGGATAAGGGAGTCTTCATCACTTGTATCATGCTCCAAGCTATAGTTGTCCTCATTTTCATACTCATCTTCTTCAAAGAAAAGGTCACAAGGCAGTAAACCTTCCAGACTATCATCATTATAAGGAGAACACGTAGGAGTCCCATCATGTACATTACAATTTTCATCATAAGTTTCACTATATGATTCTGCAATGGTTTCATCCTTAGGTGTGTACTGTTTAGCTGGTGACAAAGGGTAGGCCTGGCCTACCATGTATATATGATCAAGCTTGCTTGAAGTTGTTTCCTGATTACTGAACTTGGGAAGTCCATGTTTCATGACTTGTTTTGCAACATAACAAGTGCTTTCTTGGAGGAATTGTTCACAGGGTCTACACCATGGAATTACTTCTTCTACCATGTTAGTTGAGTCTAACTGGTTTGGAATCCTAGGCTCTTGCTGAGGAAATTTATTTTGATACATCTGATTTTGCTTGGGTTGAAAGTTCCTAGGTCCATTATTCTTTTCCATTGTGATCAATCTATTCTGAATGTGATTCAAGTGTACAGATTGATTTGCCATGATTTGGTTCTGACTAGTAACCAATTCTTTTATCATGTTAGTTACCTTTTCCATGGGGTATTTAGAGGTTTCCTTTTGCTCTAATTCAACGGATTTTCCCTTCTCTTTGTTGTATGAAGTGTTTCCCATAGTGTAATCTAGAATGTTGGATTTGCCTAAAGACTGCATATTCTTTTCTATTTTCTCGGCCAATTCCTGAGCAATTTTTAGATTGACCGACTCTTTGTCCCTTAACTGGTACCTCAAATCACAAGTGAAAGCTTCGATGTAAGATATGAGGATGGAGGCATCCCTTGTCTTGATTTCTTTAGGGAGGTATGAAACCACATGCCTGAACTTAGTATTAAATTCATCCATGGTTTCATTCTCCATCTTCTTTATGCTATGAAGGGAATCAAGCAGATGTCTTAGTTCTTTCTTTTCTCCCCATTTCTTATTAAAACCCTCTAGGAATTCACTAAGAGTTTTATATGAATCATCATCTAGGTTGAAGTACCATTTTTCAGCATCATCTTCTAAGGATAAAGCAAAGAGCTTCATTTTGACATCATCATGGTCATGGGCAGCATCATGGCAATAACTGACCAAGTGATTTTCAAACTTTCGAAGGTGAGACTTGGAAGTGATGGCATTATTGCCCTGAAATATGGGGAGCTTCTTGGTAGCATATTTTGGAATGCCATGGGGAACACCTGCTATCTGAGAAAAGTCAAGGGGTTTGAATAATTCCGTCATTTCTTGAGATTGGTGAACATGACTCTCTACAAATATGTGATGGATATCTGAGAGGGATTTGTCTCCTAAATCTTCAAGGTTTCTACGAGAAGTCTGCCTATTCAATATTTCCCTAATAAACCTTTCGGGATCACAGAGAGGATTGAATAATTGATGGAAGTTTCTTCAGGTAGAAATTCTTGAAAGGATGTTAGATAGTGGAGTCACCAGATAGATCAAGTTTTAATTTTTATGTTTTTTAAATACTAGATCAATCAAAAGTTTTTATCTTTTTAGTTGTTTAGAAAAAAGTTAAGCTAAGTCGTACTCGGGAATAAAAAGATTTATCCCCAGCAACGGCTCCAAAAAGTGTTGCCGCCTTTCACACACCTGGGTCATGTGGTAGAAATCTTCAAGCAACTCGGTGTGTCCTTGGGGGCAAGTCTTGAGTCAAGACTGTCACCTTGTTCTTGACTCCTCTGTTTAGGCTCAACTCCTAAAGAAGACAAGGGGGCTAGACCCTATTAAGTTACTAATGCTAATTACTTAGTATGGTGATGTTAAACTGAATGAGTTACTTAGGAGTTTAAAATTTAACCATAAACAACCATAGATGACAAGATACAAAATGAGCACACGAAAGCACAATGCTGAGACACAATATATATATATAGCAAGAAAATAACCAGTTCTTTAAAATGGAGTCAAAAGGAAATCAATGTACTTGCATGTGCTTGCAGTGATTTTTTTGCAATTTCCTCTTGGTATGTTTTAAGTTAATGTGAAATATGAGTTGATTAAAATTAGGCAGAGGGGTGGACTCCAGATATACCCGAGAGTACTTGGAATATGTCCAAAACTAAACCTTTGCGGCTACCCGCAAGGAATATGTGGGCTGAATGGAGTCTCTAGGGCTATTGTTCATAATGCACCCGTTAGGGTGTGACAGAGATCGGTGCCCCGAGGTCACTTTTCAGAAGTTCCCACTTCCTTTGGGTATTTTGCCACCGTAATGGTTTGATATAGGTGTTGGATTTTCACCTGATGGTTTGTCAATTTGGGAGAGTGAATCCTAATAAAACTAGTCACTCAAGTGCTTTTGATACAACTTGATTGATTGGACAAACCGCAGACAAGTGCAGATCATACACACCGAAGTTTTGTCAATTTTAGTAAATTTTGAGATGGATGTTCTTGTTAAAAAGAAAACCCTCCAAGAACTTCTTTCAGTCCAAGTGGACCTCAATCGAGGAATCAAGGAGGGGTTGATTTTATTATGGTTACTAAAACAAATGATGATAGCAAATGAAACATAAAAAGATAAGAAAACCACAATTTTCTAATTAGACTACCACAAACCTTTCTTCACTTTTCGGCTCAAAAGGAGGCTCGTGGGGTAAGTATTAAAGTTACTTTGAAACCAATAGAAATGGAATATAGAATTGATTTTAAAACAAAGTATACTACCCTGCAGATTAGTACTACGCTAGATTGAAAAAAAATGAACAAAAAGCAAAAATTGACACAGACGCAAATCCCCCCAGGGGGGATGGGGAATGGGCTCGAAAGATCCTATTCAGAAGTATTTTTGTTACCAATGGTTACAATATCATAAAATAGATATGATTCCTCTTTATTCTTATACAGAATGAAACCAAGAGCTTACAAAGTGCAAAAATTAAAGATTTCAGTCAAAAAGGGAGACCCCTGGGGGGATTCAGAAGGACCAAAAGTCACTTTCGAACAGAATCTCCTCCTCTTTTATGTTATACCTGATCAAAACCATCAATCTTATTAGACTGAAATATGCCCAAAAACACTCTGAAAGTACCTTTGGTTCAGCTTACTTTTAACCAAAAAAAGCTAAGTTAAAATTAGTTTAAAAAGGTAAAAAGGGAACCAAGGAAAGCAAGCTTTCCTTGGGATATTGGCTTGCCTTTTAGGTATACAATATGATGTGCATTTATTTCTATATTTATATTTTATAACAAAAAACATAAATCTAATGGATGCAAGCTACAAATTCTCTTTAAAATTCCATGCAAAAAGGACGATTTCCCTAAAGGTAGATCTAGAATGCTTATGAAACCTTTTAAAAACAAGATCTAGACTATGGTATTTGAGAAGATAGATCTATGTTAAATTTACATTAAGATAATAGATCTAAATAATATCAAATATTTGAACAAAGTAACCAGGTTAAAAAGTTTATTTTGAAGGAGGAAAAGGAGAAGTGAAGTGCTTGTTGCTGAAGCAGATCTACAATGGAAACTTGTTAGCGGAATACAGAGGGGAAATGTCTTCACAAATATTTTGGATGTACAGTGGATTCAAACTAGATCCACAACTCGTCCAATCCTTGCTACCTAAAAGCTAAACACACAATTCTGCATGAAACCTCATGAGATCTG
>LPNX010050563.1:8014-20811 GCA_001517045.1 Pseudotsuga menziesii
TCAATCCTACATGCTGCCAATCAATTTTTTGACAATGGTGGTGATCAGCACTTATTTTCAGGAAAATTCATTTTAAAGGGAGAAAAATTGCTGAAGATTTCATTCACGGGCTGAGTAGCAAATAACACAGGCCGGAGATCACATAGTGAATATTTGATGGGCCATGGCTAAATTTTATCATGAGAATGGAGCGTCTTGACCTGGTTTCCCTTGGTTGTTGGATCGATCCACCTTGGCCTCAATTCTTTATCCATGATAAAGCTTGCACATAAACCTACAAATAAATAATGAAGAATGCGGCAATGAGACCAGTTGGGCCTGCCTGCTATAACATTTTTTGGACATATATTTGATGCACCTTCAAAGACTCTCTTTGAGGTATTGTGTGAAGGAGAAATAGCACTTGTTAAAAATGCAACTGAAAATGCCATTCATAATTTCATACACCTGAAGCATTTCGAGTTCTTGTGCCCCATCTTCATACTGGGGTTCACCCTGTTCGTGTACAGGCCTCGATTTGCTTTATTGAGGTCTCTATGAGGCATGGAGCCGTAGAAATAGTCCCTATGACAGAGATCCTTACTGGATTTTCTGTATTTTGTCTTCTTGTATATAGCAATATAAATCAATTCAATGTCCTGTTATTCTGCAACTACCTTTCTGATGGAAGAGCCACTCGTTGCTGGTTGCATAAGCTGGCGACGGCTGCAACTATTTTTTTTATAAAACATTTCACCCACCGTTGATATAGCGACAGAAGCCCGTGGATATAGCGACGGAGGTCCGTGGATATATCGACGGCAGTCCGTGGATATAGCAACGGTAGTCCGTGGATATAGCGACGGAAGCCCATGGATATAGCGACGGCAGCCCGTGGATATAGCGACGGAAGCCCATGGATATAGCGACGGCAGTCCGTGGATATAGCGACGGCAGTTCGTGGATAATAGCGATTCCATTTTTAAAAACCTTTGTATAGAGCGTGGCTATAGCGACGGAAAGGGTCATCGCTCTTGCGACGCAAATTAGGGGTCGTCGCTATTGCGACGAAATAGTTTCCACGGAACAAAAAACACTTAGACGTGGCAATATCCACGCTTTTCCATGGATATTGCCACGGAGCCACGTTTTTCCGTGGCAAAATTGATCACATGTACTAGTGAATGAAGTACAACGTAGCTCAGTTGGAATGAAAGAATAAACCAGTAAATTCTTTGTTTGGAAACTATTTTCTTGAACTTGAACCGAGAAATTACCAAGGTGAAGAATCTAGTAACATATCAGATATCCAGCCCGATCTCCTTTTTTTTTCACGGGCTGATAAGATGGATTGTAATATAGTAGATTTAGTCTCAGATGTAGTTAGTAGTTCAAATTCAGCAGGAGTAGAAATTTTTTGGATTCTTTATGTTGACGGTTCTAAAACCTTGGAAAGATCAGGATCTGGTTGTGTCCTGATTGATCCAGAGAAAAATAAATATTTTATTTCATGTAGATTAGAAATTGAATGTAGAAACAACAAAGCCAAATATGAAGCATTAGTCCAGGGACTGAAAAAAGCAAGGGAATTAAAACTAGAAAATCTAAAAGTGTGTGGAGATTCCAAAATCATTGTTAAACAAGTTTGGAATAAAATTCATTGCATATCACCACATTTGAAGGCTTACCAAAATGAAGTTTTGGATTTATTAACAAATTTTCATGCATTTAATATTTCTTCAATTCCTAGAGCTAAAAATGCAGCAGCTGACTTGTTAGCTACTTCAGCTGCAAGGATGGTACCTACAAATAGTAGATGCTCAATTGAATTGCTTTTCAGGCCTTTTGTTCCAGACAACATTACCAATATGAGGGTGTTTAATGATGATTAGAAAATACTGGAATGTTTAATGAATGATGATACATTTAAAGGAGCCATAATAGATGACAAAGAACATCAAGCAAAACTCCAGGATGGAAATTTCATTCCTAAAGAAGTCAGAACTCTGGAACAGATGTTCGATCTAGATAACAAGTTCATGAAACTAGCAAATGTCAAGACACATCCCTCGTCTTTACAATTCGAGCTGATAAATCTAGGGATAGAGGCTGAACCCAAATATGTGAATGTGGAAAAATGTTGTTCACCTGGGGAAAATAGTAGATTCATCATTTTATTCAGACAATACAAAGATGTATTTTCTTGGACCTATGAGGACCTCAAAACTTATGACACCAAAATTATACAACATCTTATTCCAATCAAAGTTGGAGTCAAACCTTATTAGTAGCCTTTGAAAAATATGCATCCCAAACTAGAGCCCCTAATTCAAAGTGAGGTGAAAAAGATGTCGGATGCTAAAATCATATTTAAAGCTAGACATTCAGAATGGGTCTCAAACTTGGTACCAGTACGGAAAAAGTATGGAGAGATCAGACTATGTGTTGATTTAAGGAATTTAAACCGTGCGTCAGATAAAGATAATTACCCTATCCCACCCATGGAACAAATACTACAAATGGTCTCAGGTTCTGATTTGTTTTCTCTGTTAGATGGATTTTTAGGTTATAACCAAGTACTAGTAGTAGAAGAAGATACGATCAAGACTACCTTCAGAACCAAGTGGGGGACTTTTTCATATAGGAGAATGCCCTTTGGACTTATTAATGTTAGAGCCTCGAAGGGCTACGGATATAGATTTCCGTGGTCTGATTGGTTGGAGTGTTGTGGTCAATTTAGATGATGTTACGATATTTTCAAAGCAGAGAGAAGAACATGCGTTTCACTTGAAACAAATTTTTAAACGTTGTAGAAAATATGGCATTTCTTTAAATCCTAAGAAATGTGTGTTTGCAATTACCAAAGGAAATCTTTTGGGTCATGTTATTTTGAAAAAAGGGATCTCCATAGACCTAGAGAGAATTAAAGAAATAGAACATATTCCTTTACCCCATAATAAAAAGGGTATGCAGTCTTTTATGGGGAGAATCAATTTCGTGCGAAGGTTTGTGCTAGAATTTGCTCAAATAGTCAAACCTTTGCAACAAATGGTCAAGCAAAGTGTGCAAATCAAGTGGACTGATTCAAAGAAGAATGCGTTTAACAAGATCAAGACATCTATAGCTCATGCACCATCACTTAAAAGTCCTAAATTTGAAAAAGGATTTTATCTTGTACACTTTTGCTTCAGATGATTCATTAGCAGCGATGCTTACATAGAAAGAAGAAGGGGAAGATGAGTACCCCATATCATTTATGAGCACTGGTCTACAAGGATCTAAATTGAACTATCTCATAGTTGAGAAGAAAGACTATGCAGTTTTTAAAGTGGTGAATCAATTCATACCATATATACTTAAGAACCATACAAAGGTAATAGTCTTGCACCTGGCAATACGATCTCTTTTTGTACAAAAAGAATTGGGAGGAAAAAGAGGTAACTCAGTGACTACCTTGCAAGAATATGATCTAGAATTCAAACTAGCAACCATAGTTAAAGGACAAGGGCTCTGTAAATTGATGGTTGAGAGTCAAAACAATGAATATAACAGTTGGGATAATGAAGCTGAATTACACATGGTGGATATATGTCCTTTATTCACTGCTCCAAACTCCTAGTATAGAGATTTAATTCATTATATTCAAGAAGGATATTTGCTGGAACATTGGAATCCCAAGCAAAGAAGACAATTACATATGAAATCATCCTTATATCAAATTATTGATGTAGTACTGTTTAGAAAGAACTACAATGGAATTTTTCTTAGATGCTTGGAGCGTGAATATGCAAATAAGGTTGTAGCAGAACTACATGATGGGCCTGTTGGAGGTCATTTCTCAGGAGATACAACAGCACACAATATTTTAAGAGTCAGATATTACTGGATGGCATTGTTTAAATATGCTCATGCTCATGTCAAGAAATGTGATACTTGTCAAAGGAGTGGTGGGAGACAAGCCAAGGCAGCAGGACCTTTGAAACCAGTTATTATTTTAGGACCGTTCGAGTAGTGGGGGATTCACGTTATCAGAGAGATTAATCCAAATTCTTCATTGCAGCATAAGTACATCCTGACAGAAACAGACTATTTCACCAGATGGGTAGAAGCCATTCCATTACGAAAAGTGAATGACGATGCATTTATGGATTTTTTGCAAGACCATATTATGACCAGGTTTGGGGTTCCAATTTCCCTGGTTTTTTATAATGCCTCATATTTTACATCTATTAAATTGACTGCATTTGCAAATGAAAAAGGAATTAAGATACATTATTCTGCCAACTACTATCCGCAAGGAAATGGTTTGGCAGAATCTACCAATAAAAACCTCATTAGAATTTTGAAGAAAATGGTCATAGAAAATCAAAGGAGTTGGCATCTAGCTTTTCCTAATGCACTTTGTGCTAATAGAGTCATACCCAAGAATTCCTTAGGTGTGTCACCCTACACTCTCGTCTATGGGAAAGAAGCTATCATGCCTCATAATATTTTTTTTCCATCTTCTAAACTAGCCCAACACTCTAGAGATAATGAAGCTCTGCAAATCTGAATTCATAATATGCTTAAGTTAGAGGAGTCTAGATCCAAAGCAAGAGAAAGGTTTAAACATCAACAAGAGATAGTGAAGAGATAGTTTGATAAGCACAAAGTCGGGAAAAGGGAATTTGAAGTAGGTGATTTGGTTCTTAAGTGGGATCACCCGCATGATGAGAAGGGAAAGAACACTAAATTTCAGCAATTATGGATAGGCCCTTTTCAGATTGCAGAGAAGTTAGGAACCTCAACTTATGAATTGCAAGATTTACAGGTGTGGGAAGAGAACTTGCCAGTAAATGGTTTTGTTCTCAAACCTTATTTTTATTAAATGTTTTTTGAGTTATTTGTACATAAATAAATGGTTTGATTTGCTTTTGTTTTGCTTTCCTTAGATTAGTTCTTGTTGATTTGCTCAAGATTTGATTTCTTGTAATTTTTTGGGTTTGTTTTATGTTTCAATAAATCAGCACAACTTTTAGTTTTGGAGTTCATCAGAGTTTTGGATAGACTGAAATATTTGACCAAAGACTGCTTGCTTTTAACAAATACATAATGTTTAAGGATTCTTTAATATTAGTAGATTGTCTGAAGAGATTATGAACACATTGAAGTCCTGTTTAATCCTTGTAAAATAACTAAGGTTGAAAAATTCTAGAATATTATTTTGAGGTTCCATTCACTTCACACTAAAGATTGTCCTAGGAGGATAACAGCAAAATACCCATGGAAAGGAAGCAAGGTAAACAGTTGTATTATATTTAAATGATCCCATGCCACAAATGAAAGACAAAAGGATAACAAGAGTCAAAATCCCCCAGGAAGAAAACATATATCAAAATACATACTAAACAAAATCAGTTTGAATAAGATTGCTCAAAATTTCTTCTCCGTTCGTGAGTTCAAATAAAAATATCCCTCACACAAAAGGACACTATGGATAGAGGGGCCTAAACTAAAATTCAGAAAGAAATCAATCAAGGAGGACTCAAAAGTATAAAAGTCAAGAAGCATAAAAAGAATGCAAAATGGCATGGGAATGAGGAACAAATGAATATACTTGTTCACTGTATGTTACAATCCTGTGGTGTCTAAGTTAGAAGCTATCCAAAGGCAGAGGTAAAATAAACTTCATATATTGGCCTCAGAAGAGTTATCGAGACTATGAAATCCTGTTTTCCCTTTTCCATTTGGACCATCATCAATGTTTAAAGTTCATAAATCTTGTATTCTAGAAAATCCAGACATCTTAAAGAAATATAATAAAGTGATATAACACGATACCATTAAAGCAGTTGATGTCTCAAAGGTCAGTTGTTTAGAGATCTGTGTCCACCGGGTAGTCCCCAATTGTTGCAACTGCAACTATTGTTCCCCCCCCACCAAAAAAAAATTATTTTTTAGGGCCCCCCTTATCTTTTTAGTTTTTTAGAGGGATTAGAAAGTTTATCTTTTTCACCATATTTTTCCCATGACTTGAAGGTTTGAAAAAAATGAAAGTTTTTTTACTTGTATCAGATGCACTATTGATAGTTTTTCCAATGTATCGAGTGCACAGTGGTCTAACTAGCCGATCTTCCCACTGGGATCGTTCCAAAGTCTTTCTCCGATGTATTAGATATGATTTTGTCTAACTTCATCGAAATATTTTTTCCGATGTATCAGAAGCTCAGTCCGAAACCATTTTGATGTACTGGCTCTCCAATCGTCTATATTTTTCTGATATTCACTGAAAATTTTCCAACTTCCTTTTCTTTGTATCAGTCGTTTCTTTCGAAATGATCCGAGAACTTAGTGGTTGGTTTGGACGACATTGCGAAGGCAGAGTTTGAAGTTGACTCGATACCTTCCAATAGTCATTTTCAATACCGATGCATGGTTAGATGGTTGGCCTGTCGATAGTGGGTTTATGTGCTTCGGCATTGTCCACTCGATCTCCCAGGCCTGTTCTTCGGAGGACAGTCCATGCTTCACATGTGCTCATAAGTTCTCTTCTAATATCTACTTGGAGCTTCTATTTTTCCCACCCAAAAACTTACCCAATCCGCGTTCAAATTTACAAAATCCCATAGAGATTGTGTATACAATCATTGTTCACCATATCGGTCAACAGTTGGAGCTGCGTAGCTGTCGTTGTCTGAGCAAATCGTTTGCTGGTGGAAGTCACGCTCGCCCAAGTCATCCGCAAGGTTTTCCAGGTAGGATCCTCCTCCAATCTTGTTTCTCAACGTTGTTTTTAATGTAGTTTGATAGGTTAGGTCATTTTATTATCCCGTGGGGGTTATCTCAAAATGTGTTGGTATTTTAACTATGGTTTGGGGTTCTCCATGGTTTGTTTTGTAGACGTCGTTTTACCAGTCAGCCCAGTTTCTTGTTTATTTTCATTCGACTTGTTATTTCATCTAGACATAAGTTATTCTTTGACATTTTTTGGAAGAAAGAGGGCAAGGTGCAAAAAAGCATTTCGCCTTCTGCACCGCTCCCTCATTGCCTTCACCATTTTAGGGCAAGCGCATAGCCGTCGGTAGAGCGTGGTTAGGTTTTTGTGGGATGCTGGGGGAAGAGTTTTTCTATTGTAGGCGAGGACCATGTTTAGGGGTTAGCAGTTTGTGGTTTTAGGTTTTTCCCATTGTTATAATTGCTACTTGTAGATATAAGTTCATGGTGAAAACCTAGGGTTTCCTAGTGGAATTTTTGCTTATAATTTTGTGTCTGAACTAGCTTTGAAAGCTTAGTGTTTTTTACATTCACATATAGAAAACACATTTTGTTTGATAGAAGGAAACATTGTTCAGCATGCATCTTGATGAGTTGGTAATGTTTTGGTTAATTTTGTTGTTTCTTTCAATATATAGTTTTCTATTTGTGAGTGGACTAAATCTAATCTATATGATCAACATAGGCCCATCATCCGCACAGCAAAATTCCTTGAAAGAAGAAAAAGAAGGCACAAGCAACAGAGGAAGAACCAGAGGTAGAAATAATAAACTGATTCGAGGTTATTTACGAAGACACCAGAGCCATCACTGGTATCGATCCTGAATATAAATGTGGAGAGATATACCGAATGATCTCAAATCAGAGTGTCCCAGAGGCTTGATTAGAGGATTTTCTATTTATGCCAATATCGAAATATCATCCATCATGAAGGTGGCTACTCGACCTGAGCTTTTTCCTTGTTCAAAGGTGATACGATGGATCCTGCCCAGGGAAGATATGACAAGGATGATATTGGCTAACACTGTAGGGAAAGGTTATGCTGCCTATAGCCCATCCTATGTAGCCATGGCCTACAAATATCTGACACCTTAGAGCTATTTGACTAAAGGATGGTTGAAATACCTCAATCTAGATGTGGTGGAAAGAGTCAAAAGGGTGATGATCCCATGTAAGAATTTTCTTAAGAGGCCTTCAGGGGAGTATGAAACAGTAAGCCTCAGTACTCCATACAGGTTGATATCCTTGATGTTAAACATGATTTTTGACAGGGCCAATGGGAAGAACTTCAAAATAGGTTGGGTACCAGTGATATTTTTTGTAGCCACTCAAGGTACCATCTTCAATCGGGAAAACATAGTGTCCAACAATTTGTCATCCTGCATCAGTGCAGCACTAGGAGGAGTCTCCCAGAAGAAAACATGATTTTACATGAGTTCAATCCTTATTGATTGTATTTTATTTACACAACCATTCCCAGCATTGAAATTCCAATGGTATAAGGATAGGTCCCCTGTATATGCTGCTTACCAATTGTTGTGGGCTCATAAGTATTACAGTCACTACAAGAATATTTGTGAAGATTTTATAATGCCATTGTACACATTGATTTTCCTAGTTGAGTGTAATTGCATGTCTGAGGAAGCTTTGAAATTTTTCCAAGATAATGGACACTATTACTTGATTGAGGAGGGTTTGTATTTAAGAATGTTTGGTGGGACGAGGGATCCTTCCCTTCTGCTTAAGTATGCTACAGATTTTCTCATTCATAAGGAGGTAGTTAGACAACTATAAATTGATGGAATTGGTAACTTTCTATTCGAGCAAAAGAAGGCTATGTGTCCTCCATTCCCATTTTATATAGGGAGTTATAAGTTTTCAAAAGTAAAGACTGCAGCAGAATTCATGAAGGAGCTAGAATATTTTCACTTCGGTGAAATAATTTTCCATAGAAATGACTCTGAGAATAAGGTTATTGATTATTGTATCGCAGTAGGCATGTATTTCGAGTATGCATATTTTTGGGTTAAAGATGAAGAATTTTTTGGCAATGCTTAGAATATGATATCTTTGAGAAGGAGGTTTAAACAAAAGATAACTATTGTTGGCGGAAAGGGCAAAGCTGCTGAGCAACTAAAGAAGCAAGAAGAGGAGGTTTCCAAGAAAAGGAAAGAAGAGGACCACAGATTATCCCAAGAAGCAGAAGAGTGGTTGAGAGAAGAAGAAGAAGAAGAAAAGAAAAGCAATAAAAGAGGCTGAGAAGAGAATAGAAGAAGTCAAGAAAAGAAAAGAAGAAGAAGAAGAAATCTAGAGAAAGCAGAAAGAAAATGAGAGGATAATATTAGAAGCAGTTGATAAAGAAAATGAGTAGGTAGAAAAATCAGCCGAGGAGTTACGACAAAAGGCACAAGAGGAACAAGACTATGCAAATCAAGAACAGACTCAGTCTTATGTTGATCTAGTAGAACACTATGTTCCATCCAGTAGCATAGCGGGAGGAAATCTAGCTTCAGTACCATGAATTGAATTGATTTCTTTTATGCCAATGGAAGAAGATGAAGTTCCTGATCTAAATACCATTTTCTATGACAAAGAAAAAAAGAGGATTTTTAGGAGAACAAACAAGAAAGTGAACAATGGAGGAAAGAAAGGAGTCATGGTAAATGAAAAGACAGTACTTCATGCTACAGATAAAGATCTGAGATTAATGGCAAGGGTTGGTGTAGCCACAGCCCTAGCTACTGAAGACAACGTGGATAAAATAATGACAGGTTTAGAACAATCCCATAATAACATTACTCAATTGAAAGAAACTATGAAAAATGAAAGAGTTGAAAGTCAAAATATAAAGAGAAAGTACGAAGACATGATTAGTGAGATTGAGGAATCCAAAGAAGAGTGCCATACCTTACAATCAAACAAATATGCTTTGGTATTATCAACAAGCAATATAGAAAGAGTCCAAATCCACCTTGGAGGAGTTTGAAATATTTCAGCAAAGACATCGGGTTTTAGATGCAAAAAGAGATAGTCTGAACTCATGAACTGAAGAATTGACTAAAGAGAAAGGAAGTCTAGAGAATAAAGTGGAAGAACTAGATATGAAAAAGACTACTGCTGAGGGGAAAGCTAAGCATTACGAGACTCAAGTGGCAGCATTGGAAAACCAGAGAGCTTCACTGGAAGTTTCATTAAAATCAGCTATGGAGCAGAAAACACATATTGAGCCATTGGATAAGCATTCTCTCACACTTAGAATTAAAATTCGTCAAATGCAGCTTTAGATGGAAAAATAGATGTTGAAGGTTCAGCGGGTAGAAATAAGGCTAGAAGAAATTGTGAGTACAACTTCTTATTTTTTAGACAGGACCCAGGATATTCTGGAAATTCTATAAGGACATATGACTTGGTTGGAAACAACCAAGGAACCTTTAGCTGATGCACCTATTAAGGACCTAGAGACAGTGAAGCTGGAGTATGAGCTAATTGAATTTGAGAGTAAAGCAGTAGAGGAATTGGGAAAGCAAGTTCGGAGGACAAAAGGTGTTTGTGCAGATTTCTGCAGAAAATTTCTCATAACATACAATCATTGTCAGACATCTACCAAGAGAAGGTTAGAAGAATTTCCTAATCATAAAGGGTTTTTGAAAAATTGCAGGAAAGATGGAAAGAGGATGAGCAAGGTATTCATCTGGTCAAAGGATTGGATGAGAAGGTGCTGAAAACGACAATAGCACAGGTAGCAATTAAGAGTCATTTATTGGAAGATCAACTTCACTTGATTCCAGCCAGAGTGGCAAACATAAAATCTCAAGTTGTTAAACATGAGATCACCATTAGATTCCTAGAGACTTCTTGTTTTGAAACTATAGCAACAGATGCAAATGTTTGGAAGAAATTTATAAATGATCAGGCTAGGCCCACTTAGTTGGCTTATTTCAAACGATTGATCAATCATGTAATATTTTGTATTTATCTTTTTTCTAAGTGCATACGCTAGGGGGGAAACGTTTGTTAAGGAAGAGTCAAGGGAATCCCAAAGGGATAAGGGGGCAACTCAAAAGTTTTTCTGTTTCTATAAATAGAGGTGAATTAGATGTAAGAGGGAACCTTTTATCATGCTATCTTTTGGAAATGTTATTGTAAGAAGAACTAATTCCTCTTATAATAAAAAGTATATATTTTCTGCTGGAGAAGGCACTGTGGAATCTCAAATGCTTTCCATAGACTGGTTGAATGTGAACTATTTCTATTTCAGCTTGTGCTATGAACTGTGATATCGTTCTAACTAACGAATTATTTCATGTTATGAATGTTTTCCTATTTATTTCTGTGAAACTTCCGTAGCATATCTAAGTAATGAATGTTTTAATTGACAATGAGATATCTCTTTGTTTATATTTCTACATATATTCATCTATTCTGAAATATGAACAGCTATCTGTAATATTCCAAATGCATGTTTACAGTACATTACTCATCATTAATTACAATATTGCTCCCTAGGGATAGGTTAGATAGAGTTAGTTAGCATTAATATAAGTTGTTCTTTATTTATGATTTAGAAGTGAAAGAGGTAAGAACCTGCGCATCACATTGTCGAACTCTTCATTATCTCTATCAATTTCATTTAATTAGCCACTTGCATATCATACATAAACATAAAACTAAAAAATACACTTAAACAGTGGACCGAGCGGCAACCAGTAAAACAAGATTTAATCGTTACTTGACCTACGGTAGCCAGACCGCAAACCAGAAGGATTCCCCATACCAAACAATAACGAGATAATTGCGAATGCTTATTGGGGAGAATCCATACTATTGTTTCCTGGGGTTTTCCATGCCTCGACAGGCCGGTGCGCAGGTGGGAACAACAAACTAATTGCAATTTAATAAATGTGTTTGTATTATATATGTGTGTGTGTGTGTGTGTGTGATGTTTTTTATTCGACGCATGCTTTTTGGGGATGTTTCCCTTGGTGATGTGAATATATACATGCCATGCTATTGGGAGAGCATACATGGTACGAGAGAACTACATTCAATTTGTAGTAAAGACATGGGCGACATATTTTCCATTGAAACGAGGAAGTATGCATGTTTCTGTGAGTTTTGTGTTGACACCAATGGACTAGGGGTTGATCATTGCGTGAACGATGCATATGTCAAACAATGGAAATATGTCCCTCTTAATCCAAAGGGGCCACATCCAATTCCGACATGGAAATAGATGCACACTGGCAAGGCAGTGGTTTCACTAGATCATGATCGAGTTTCTAATTTGGTTAAGAAAGGTACATGATAGTTGATTGAATGTTTAAATCTCTAGTCTTGTACACATGCATATATATTTTAAGATTTGTTTAATATTTGAAAATATTGATGCAGGTGATGTATTTGTTGAAATTGCACCACCGAGAAATGATGAGCATGTGGCATACTTTTTGATGCGGTGTACACAAATCAAAAGTAGGTTGGTGTGACCCTATTTCGATTGAGAGTTCACATACCAAGTTGGTGACCTAGTTGTGATAGGCCACTTTTTTGAAAAAGTGAGAAGACAAGGTGACTATATTATTTAAAGATGCTTCATGCCTGAATATATATCTTGTCAGTACAATCATTTGGTGGTGGAAGCTCAAATACATCTCATTGAAATCAAGGTGAAGAGGGGTGAACCAAAGAGATGGAAGATGTCAGTAGTTGACCATTATCGTATTATGGAGACGTGAATTCCTATAACCCATTGGCTGGATGAATGAAATATATATGCAACTTTTGATACATTGACATAGTTGACATGCTTTTGAAATATAGCAAATCAAATTTTCTTCTGAAATATGAAATCAAATTTTACATTGTAGTTGTAATTTCCACCTAATAGATCTTACATTGGAAAGTTGTAAATTTTGTAACATTACAATTGTAAGTTATGTCAAAAATTGTAAGTTGCATTCGATTGACAATTTTGCAAACATGTAAACTTGTAAACATTGTAAATTTTGTAAACTTGTAATTTATTAAATTAGAAAATTGTACAATTTCGTAAGATTGTAAAACAT
>LPNX010050563.1:20981-67378 GCA_001517045.1 Pseudotsuga menziesii
TACACCATTGATCGAGAGATCGACCATCATGGACACTACTGCCAGTTGCACTATGCCCCTGGCCTTACTCATGCACATCACAAGGAAAACTGCCCAGGTCTAAGAACTACATAAGTTAAAATGGTGAACTCTGCAAGTCAGTTACATACCACATATTTAAATTACATATAGAATGTGAAATATATATATATCATGACGACTTCAATGCCCTCATTTGCAATTTCCTATGTCTGCATCTGTTTCCATGACATGAAAATAGTTATATTAATGAATTGCAATTTGAACTTGAGAATTACAATTTGAACATGTAAATTATAATCTGAACATAAATACGCAAACAATTCGAACATAAATAACTTGTACCTCGTTGATTAATGTGTAATGAGTAGGACTCAAGGGGGGCTGTGTAGAATCATGTGCAATGCCCTTGCCTCTATCCTCTACAATATGAACAAGATAAATGACAAAAGTTAGAACAAACCAAAAATTACGTGTTCAATAATTGACTCATTTAGAAATTCAAATTTAGGATGGCAGTTAACACATACCTCATCGACGTGGGTGGATGGAACTGCAATGGGACCTCGAACAGATGCATCACTGCCAAACAAGACCTCCATGAAATCGGGCTCCTACATGGAGGTCTAACACAAAGCAAATTATTAGTTAAAAAATGATTCATTGGAGGATACATTACAATCATGACAATCAATTATGCAGTCCAAAATATGCATCATGGGCCATAATAGCATATTGTAGCACTATGTTGTGATCAAGAATGTTGAGAAAATCATCAAACACCCACTGTAACTCAAGATCTATAGGTGCAGTGGGTGTTATGCGTCTCTTTTCCTGCACAACCAACATGGTACCATGCGTTTCACCTCTACCAATGCACTATGTTCCTCATTCGCTAGCTTAGATGACTTACCATCTGTCCTAAGCATGGTCCTACCAGGGAGACCTACCAAATGCTCTGGCTCTGGCTAAGCTCTAGGGTATTTCTTGGCCCTAGTACGTGCATGACTGCGTCCCCCACCAGCACCATATAAGCTCGAGGGTGTGCTAGTGTAATATGGGTGCATCTCCAGGAGAAACTCTACATACATATGTTTTTCAAAGTATAGTGGGACCTAGTCATGGTGGGGAAACATGCCCCACACTTCAATGAACCTTTCATATACATAAGGCATTGCAACCTCCAGCTTAAACTCCTTGATTCTAAGAGGTTGACCAACAACGTGGTCAGGAGGCATATCAAATAATGCTCCCTTCACATCATGACCAACTGTTGCATCTCTCACTATGGCCCAGTTATCAGGACCCATCACTGTGGCCCTTCTTCTCTAACATGCAGAGGCCCAAAGAGAACTCAATGATCCGATGGACCTATATAAATCTAGTAGATTGTCTACTGCCTCTAACATCATCCACATCGAACGTGATGTAGGAGAGTGTTCTAGGATGGAGTGGATGTTAACCCGCAAACACTCACGCTGACTGGTAATTTCCTGTAGCTTGATACGTGTGATCTCATCCTCCCATGGTGCTTCCCCGAGAGGGTCGAGACGATGTTGTGCAACACCTGAAAATTAAATGAAAACAAAAATGTCAGTCAAAATACATACATCAACTGTAGGTGAATTTGAAATCAATATAAATTAAAGGTACTGATAACTGAAAGAAATATATATGCATTTAATGTACCTCTCTCATGGGAAACCTCCTCACTGACACCAATAGTATCATCATCGCTGCTCACATGCACAGAGTGACTATAAGAGTGGTTGTCGCTCATCTCCCCAGCAAGAGTGTGTGTCGGCGTAGAACGCCTAGGAAAACCTATGAAAATAGAGACATACAAGTTGATGATTAAATATACACATGGGAAATAATTTAATTTGATGCAACTAACAACAAAGTGTACACCGTGCACAATTGTCTACTTACGAGTCCTATTTCAACCTCTGGGGCGAGGAATGGTCGTAGATCCACCGGTTCTCTACCTTCAGAAAATCGAAGAACCCGGTTGTAGAGATGTATCTGCATGAAATAAGGCATAATAAATGCAGTCATCATACAATAGTATTAAAGAAATGGACTTGAAAAGTTGAGGAAACATAACAACTAGATTTAAAAAATAGTATTAAAGAATAATGGAGAGATGGTCATTTCATTTGACTCATCTGCCACTGGTTAATGACATTCATTTTCTTTGCTAACGATCAGGAATTACCAAGATCAAAGTTATTATTGATATATATTATTTATAGCTACGAGCATGATGATTAATGTTGAAAAGTAAAATATTATGTAATTGGCATTGGTCCCATCCAAGGAAATTAGAGTTCTCGATGAAGAAAATTAGAGTTCTCGAAAAGTAAAATATTATGTTCTTAGAGTTCTCAATGATCATAATTCCAAGGAAATTTCTAAACTAAACACTTTGACTATGTGGGAACCATTTCCAACAAGAAATTTGACTAAGAAAGGAACCATTACTTATAGGAATTGTGACCAACATTTTGATGAAGTAACTATGACGGGAAAGAACTATGATTGGCATGACCTTTTCCCAATAGGAACTCTAATTGGTAGGAACCTTGATTGATAGGAACTTTCACAAAGGTATTGTTTCTTGTCGACCATAGTTAAGTAATCCAAGTTTCTATTGGTCATAGTATGGATTACTAAACCAATGATCAATAAATATTTGAAACTATTAACATTATTGGAATTACAATTTTTACAATTACAAAAAATAATGCTAGTATATATAACAATCAAAGTTCATGTTGGTCATCAGTCTAGGGAAAGATCCTAAAAAGGAAATTTAAATATGGACCTGTTATTAATAGCAACTCTATAAATATGATTAGTAGGGACTTTGATGTAGGGAAAATTGATGCAAGAAATTCCAAATTCAATGGAACTTTGGCTAGGATTCTATGAATTATATGACTGATAGGAAATATACTTAAAAAACAAACTTTAACCACTAGGAACTTTGAATGACAACAAATCGATGAAGTAACTATTACCAATATGAATGCTGTCTAAAGTTCATGTTGGCCATAGTTTTAAGGAACTTTCATAACTAGTATATTTGATTGACAGGAACATTGAAAGAACAAACTATAACCAAGGAATTGTGATATTAAGAATTTTGAATAGGGAAATATGATCAATGGAAGCTATGAACTATATGATCATCAATAACTTTTACCAATGAGAACTATGATTGATAGGAAATATAACTAACAAATGAACTCTTACTGATTGGAACTTTGACCAACATGAATATGAAGGAACTATTACCAAGAAATTTGTCTAGGTACAACTATGATTGCTAAAGACTCTAACATACCATAAATTACAATTCTAGTTTTCCATAATTTTATGTATAAATTTATATATTTTATTAGTAATATATTTTACTATTATTTTAAAATATTCTAAATTTATAATTTATAATTTTCAAAATGTTAAATATAAATCTATATATTTTGTCTAAAAAAAATCAAAAATATAATTTTATCGTTTTTATTAATTTTTTAATTTGATATTCTTTAAAAAAAATTAAATCATAAATTTCTATTAATTTTTTAATTTGTTTTTTTTTCAAATTTACACACTTATTTATTAATATTTTTTTCCTAAATAGAACAGAAAAAGATCCACATTTTCTTTATACTTTTGCTTGAGCTTCAAAAAAAACTAAAATGCATAAGTACACTTTTCAATAAACTAAAATAAATATATGTCAAGTAATAAGTGAAAGCATACCTATTATATTTTTTTATGAAAAAAATATTTATAAGAAATATAAATATTAATTAATATAATATTTTAATTTTAATTATAATGTATTCTAGTTTAATAGTTAATAGATATATATATATATATATATATATATATATATATATATTGAATATTTAAATTTGAATATATATCAAAATATTTAAACCAAAATACATGCGTTGTTTAGATAAATGCTTACGGCGGTTTAAGGTTCATGATTGTCTTGCGTTTAGAATTTGGATTTTTTCCAATCCTCCATGTATTCTTGAAGGATTAAAAAAAATCTGGCAGCATTTTTACTTGCCCGGCACACATTTCAAAATTAAACCGACAGCATAAACACTGCCGGTTGATAGAAAAAGTTTATACAAACTATAAATTTTAATTTAAATTTAACAAATTTGAATTTTTTCCATCCTCCGTGTATTCTCGGAGGATTGAAAAAATTTGGGCAGTATTTCTGCTTGCCAGACACACATTTAAAAATTAAACCAACAACATAAACACTATCAGTTGACAAAAAATATATATAACAAAAAATTAAATTTTAAATAAATAACAAATTTCAATTACAATTTTATAAAAATCCGACAGCATTTCTGCTTGCTGGCACACATTGCAAACATATGAGACAACAAAAACTAACCTAGAAACATATATAACAAAGACTTTTTCAATTTTACCCTAACATTTTAAAACTTAAGAAAAAAAGTAAAATTTCATTTAAATTTCAAAACCAAGGTTTGAGTGTTACCTCTCTGCTTGGACATCGTGGTGGAACGTAGGTGTAGGTGTGGCTTGCGCAATAGCTCGATGGAGGACTCTGGGGATGCAACGGCTCAGTCAAGGTCTCTCCTAGATCGATCGAGGGTCTTCTGTGCAAAAAAATGGTGAAATGGTGTGGCTGCCTACAACGTTTTTTATAAAAAAATTTAATAGGAATCTCGATCAAGGTCTAAAGCTCGATCAAGGTCCGAGGCTCAATCAAGGGTTAAATAAACCCTCGATCGAGATATAAATACCTCAATCGAGGTATCAAGGCCTCGATCGAGGGTGCATTTTTTTCTTTTTGCCGAAATTGTCTTTCCAAATATTATAACCCACCTCCATGGATGAACCCTCAAGCAAATCGAGAGGAATTACTAAAGAATTGTAACAGAGTATTTTGTAGAGGTATATGGGGAGGTTCTAGCTATAGCAGGGGAACCCATAAATAATGATGAAGTTAAAGGTTACATTGAAGATGATGGGTGTAACATGAATCTAGGATCAATAATATGGATTTTAGAGTGTGGTATACTATAATGGAGATTTTTCTTGAATGTGAAGGTATATGGAATTTTGTTTTGCATTGAGATGATTACCCTCATGAAGAGAAAATGATGCCTCATCTTTAAATTTCATCCAACAAGCCCTAGACGACACTATTTTTTTATGTAGTTGTTGAAGCAACCATACTAAAGAAGTGTGGGAAAATTTAAAGATGGCCCTTCGATGTGATGGGAAGTGACATTAATCCATCAAGTTGAGTCGCGATCTTTTGAGGAATCCACTAAAAAGGTGGATATAGGAGATGAAGAGGGCGAATCTTGTAATGAATCCCACCCTGTAGTTACACTAGTGGATTTTGAAGATGTGGAACTCCTTACTAAAGATGTAGAGAAGGTTGAATAATTTTATGTGATGATATTGCTATTAGAGGATAATATTGAATTCCTTGTGTGTGTGAGTAAGCATATACATAAGGATGGTGAATCCCTATATTGATATATATCAGCGGATGATATTGTTGTAATGGGAAATGAAGAGGCCATGGAAGATGTGTATATGGACACAATTGATTTTACTATTGATTTGTTTAATCTTCCAAGTGTTAATGACGAAGATACCATTCCAAATAAAGATGTTGTAAGAAGGAATGATGTATTTTTGTACGGAACTGGAGCTTCTATCAAAATATACAAAGAAATTGTTGAAGTGTCTACAACAGTAGAGGAAAGACATGAAAATGTAGTCTTGGCTTGTAAGTGAGATGATTAAGATGATGAACATATAATTAAATTTAAGCTTACGGATATATATGATGAAGAAAATATTTCTAATAAACATATGGTTCATTTGAAGTCGGAGTTGATGATGATTGATGAACTATGTGTTAGGATTAATTAATCCTCCTTTGTCCAATATAGTCTATTTGGTCATTTTCCTAACCTAGGAATTTATTATCATTGTACTAGAGTATGGGGGACACACCTAGAGTTTATATGCTACTTACTACATGTGCATGCATGATTTTATGTTCCTCTCAGACCAACCCCTACATTATAGGATCCCACTCTAAGTGCCACCAACAACCTCGTTCAAGTGGTTGTGGTAGGTAAGAAGTTAAGCTGAGTTATCCTCTAGTTACAATCAATTAGATCACTATAATTTACCCTAGAACCATTTTTGCATGCATGCAGAGAGTGTGGTGCCTTTTTTCCACCTACCTCATCAGTTAATTGATTGTAAACTGATTTAGAAATCCAGAGTTAAACTAGGTGCTCCAACTTTGATTTTTCCACACTGAGTTAGTTAAATAGTATGCTAGAGTTGGTAGATTTGAATCATATCCAAAGTATTTGAATTCTATTTATTGTACTACAAATTTATCATTGATTCATGAATGAAGATTAATGTTGTGATTATCTAAGCAACTCTTGTCCGATTTATCTAAAATTTATGTCATGAATTCTTTGGTCGGTGTATATTGATCTCAATTATTCCACTGCATAATTCCTTTCCAATAGCTCTCATATTGGCCTATAGATCTATGGTTCTAAAATTCAACATGGTATCAGAGCCTTGTTCATACAAGAAACAAACCTCAGAAACCTCCATTATACCTGAGAAGTAGCTAAGTTTTCACATAATTACTAAATCATAGCATTAGTCCCTCTGGATTCTATCCAGGTGTGACGGACTCTGAAAAATTGAACTTGTCAAGGTGGAATGGTTTGAACTGACATATGATTGAGATTTGATTGTTTTTGCAATGTTTTTGTAGGTACAACTTCAAAATGGATTTAAGATCAATTCCTCCACTATTGCCATTCAATTATGCTGAGTGGAAATTGAAGATGGTTGCATATCTTAACATCCATGATCTCCTTGATGTGTCATTTGGAGCTGATAAAGAATCTTATGAAGAGGAAGAAGATTGGATAAATGGCTGTGATCAAGAATATGGAAGTATGCGTATCATTAATGTCTCATGCTATGCGTTATCTCATGGAATTTGCTGAGTATCTATTCGAGCTCTAGATAAATAAATAGAGCCTTTGGTTTGCAGAAAGAAGTAGATGATAGATTAAGCGAATCCAAGACCTCCTCATGTATTCTACCTTCAAAATTCTTGGCCTCTATTCTCTCATTTGAAGTTGTTCAAGATGAAGAACAAGCAAAGTCTTCAACTAGATCAATTCAAATTGTGGAAAGTCTCCTTGTAGTGACTCCTTCTCCTATTGCTCAAGAAGTTTATGAGATCTTTTATATCTCACATTCTCATATAGTTTATCCAGAAGAATACATTTGAATCTCCGTTGTTGAAGAAAAACTCTCCTTCCATTCTACTCATTCATTCTCTAGTGATTCTTCTATTCTAAATTATGTGCAAAGTTTTCCATTGAAAGCTCAAAAAGATGAAGAGAAATTAAATTCCTCTCTCTCCAATCCTGTTGTTGGTGTGTAGAAAGTGATACTTTGGATGTTTTGGATTAAATATCATATTTTATGAGTGATCCATTAACCCTCATTTATCTAGAGCTTCCAGTAAATTCCTACATAATTTCTTGCACCAATACTCAGAGATTTGTTGAAGAAGGAGAAAAATATGCATCTACCATCTCAGTGGAGCACTTGGAACATTTGTTCCACACTCCTGGATCTAATATGACCTTATTGGGTTTGAATTTTAAGTTTCAAGAGTCTCCAACCATGGTTGTAGTTGTTCTCATTAATTCTGGTGTAAAAAATCAAGCACCTCTAGTCTCTTTCAAATTTGTTGTTGGGGATTTGATGTAAGCTTTCTATCATAAGTTTGCTGATATTAAATTTTGTGTATCATTGGATTTTTTTAAGATATATTATATTATGGAGCTCAATCTCTCTCTTTTCATGGTCCCAATACTTCTCTACCTTTCTACTTGATCACATACTCATCTCCTCACAATACTACTAAAGATGGAGACATTCTGCATTCAGTTGGACACTTTCTCCTAACACCTAGAGATGATTTTACGTCACATGGTTTGATGTTCAAGGCATAAGTTTCTTGGGTTTACATCACATGGTTTGAATTCTCAAGCACTTTTTCTCTCTCATTAGTTGATCTCAGTTGCTCTACATAGGTCTAGTTTTCATCTTCTAGTTGTCTATGTTCCAGATTTAATCGAGCATATTCCTCTTCTTCCAAAGAGGAAAATTTCTCCAGACATAATCGTTTACTTTTTATAGGTTCACAGACATAGTCCCAGGATGATGATGCACAAAAGAACCAAGATTATGCATTACTGGTCCACAGAGTTACAAATTGCAACAATTTTCTCACAAGTTTTTGCTCAATGAGAAACATTTTCTCTTAAGTATGGAAGCTTGTTTTCAAATTACCTACTTACCTTGAGGGGGAAGGGAGGGGGGGTTCCCCATTTTCCATAGTTTATTAAGTTGTTTTTTAATTCATTTAGATTGTATGGGTGAATTTTTTCCTAGTTTCTAAGGCCCAAGTTGTCCAAAGTTAGGATTAATTAATCATCCTTTGTCCAATATAGTCTATTTGGTAATTTTCCTAACTTAGATAATTATTATCATTATACTAGAATATGGGAGACACACCTAGAGGTTATCTTCCACTTACTACATGTGCATGCATGATTTTATGTGCCTCTAGGAGCAATCCCTACATTATAGAATCCCACTCTGAGTGCCATGAGCAGCCTCCTTCAGTTGGTTGTGGTAGGTAAGCAATTGTGTTGAGTTATCCTCTAGTTACAATAAGTGAGATCACCATGAGTTATCTTATCACCAGTTTTACATACATGTAGGAAGTGTGGCTCCTTTTGTCCACCTACCTCATTAGTTAACTGATTGTAGAATGATTTAGACATCCAGAGTTAAATTAGTGAGATCTCGCTACGATTTTTTCACACCGAGTTAGCTAAACAATCAGTTAGAGTTGGTAGATCTAAGTCCTATCAATGGTATTAAAATTATATTTATTGTACTACCATTGTATTACTCATTAACGAATGAATATTAATGTTGTCATTATCTCAGAAATTCTTATCCAATTTATATGAAATTTCTGTCATGAATTCTTTGCTTAGATTGCATAATTCCTTTCCAATATCTCTCATATTGTTATGTAGATTTATGGTTCTCAAATTTAACACTATGGAATATATGTTGTATCCCACTTGGACATGTAAATCAAGTGGATGACCATAAAGGAGGTGAAGAGAATCTAGCAATGGAAGTTCCTAATGATCGGATACGTGCAGTGGATGAGCACTCTGAAGAGATACCAAAGAAGTCAAAAACCAATTTTCAACTTCTTGTTATGCACTTGGTATTCTTGTAGAGGAAGTTGTTGAACATATTTCTATTAAATGGAATCATGAAGAGCTGAGGTATTATCATTTTTTTACAAGTTTGGACGAGATTGTTGAAGAAATTAGCAGTTGCATTTAAGGCAATGCAAATGATATATGATCTTGAGGGTCATAGAGAAAGAATACAATTCTAATGTTGATATGAGATATTGACTAAAGTTCAATCAATGAATACTACATTGAGGATGGAATCCCATAAGAGGACTACACAAAAACTTTGAGGTAGATGAAAAAGATTGAAAGAACTTTGGAAAGAGATGTTGATGCAAACCTCACTATAGATGAGTGGAAATTTGAAATGGATAAATTTGTAAGCAAGATGTATGATTCTTAAGTATTCTACAATTAAAAAAGAGAGGGGACATTACTGTAGCTCTAACCCATGTTCAATCTCTTAATGAAGATGCACATGAAGAAAGATGCAATGTTGAGGGAGGCCTCTTTGTTGAGGAAGTTGTTGAAGATGCACAAAATCATGTTTGTGTTTGTGATTGTTTTGGTAATCACTGTTGGTTTACCATTATTGGAGTTGATATGGAAGGATACTCAGATGGAGTGTTGATGTTGCTAAGCAGCAAGAATCAAGTTGAAAGGAAAGAAGTCGGATCTAGTGATGAACTCGATATTATTGAGGAATGGATTTTAAAGCCCAGGTATGATTAAGAAGTTGTACAAGAGTAATCTGAAAAAGATAGGGACAACATTGGATGTATGGAGAAAAATTTGCACTCTAAAGTAGTGTATGAACAAGACTTGTTCAATTTCAATGATGATGAGATAAATGCACTGTTGAAGCTATAAGAGGAAAATTATAGAAATTGGCAAAGGAGTTCAAGGTAATTTGAGTTTTGAGCATGAAGAAAAGGTATTGATTGAAGTTCAAAGTTGTTGGTTGAAGGAATACATAAAAGCATGAAGACAAAGCCAAGAGTGAAAATGAAGAATATTTTGTATATTTTGTACAAGGTATTGCATTGTAGGAAGAGAAAGAAAAAAAAATGTTAATGAATTTTTTTATCTTAAATGTTGTTTTTTTGTGTAATTGTTTTTGTTCACTGTGTAAAAGAAGGAGAATGAGAAATCCCTCACCAACCCTGAGTAATAAATAATTTGCAGAAATAGTCACCATAGAAGGAGAAGTTGTTGCAAAGATAATTAAAGGGGAGAATGTAGGGAATATTTATTTCACCAACACCTTGTACCAGATAGCTCATTCAAGATGACAAATTTAATATGTTTGCAGAAATTAGTGGAAAGAGAAGTTCTTGCAAAGATAATTAAAGTGGAGAATGTATGAAGTAATTATTTCACCAACACCTTGTATCAGATAAAGATAATTAAAGTGGAGAATGTATGAAGTAATTATTTCACCAACACCTTGTATCAGATAGTTCAGTCAAGATGACACAAATTTAATATGTTTGAATAAATTAGGGGCTCAAGGTCTACTCACTCATACTAGACCTATCGTGTGAGGCAGCCCATACTTATGGAAGAAGTTTTGTAGGTTGGTTTAATGGTGTGCCATTGGTCCTGATCAATATTTAAGTTTGCATCTATCATATTAATTGATATTAATTGACAGTGTTGCTATCATTTGCACTCGCATAAGAAGTCCATCAACCGAAGCTTTGGTTGATAAAAATTTGGTAAAGTGTTGGTGTAAGCTAAACTCTCGATCTGAAATTTGGTGAGTTTTTTTAAGCCAAATTCAGAAGGAAATTGTTCATATGGTAGTTTTCAGTGATTGGAATTGTATATAATCTGGACAACCCTGGGATAATCGAGGGTTTTCTATCCATTTCTGCAATAAAAATTGCAATTTCAACACTGAAAATCTCATTTTCAACAACAAATCGTGTTGCCCGATTCCGACCAAACTTGTCCTGAAAAGTGCAAATGATCTAGTCCTGAAAAGTGCAAATGATCTAGAGTTTAGCCAACTCCTTGTAGCATTGTCTGAAGTCCCAATAAAAGTGACTTGTTGTGATGCCAAGTGGAAAAAGACATGAGTGTTAGGTGTATTCAAGGCGAAGTTCGACAATATAAGACCTGATTCGCTCAATCTAACAGGTAAGAAGCAGAATCAACTTCATCCAATGAGCAAAAGCAGAATCAACTCGTTGCATGTATTGACTCTGCTCCTTGCCTGTTAGATATTGTCCCCTTGGATAGAAAGAATAAGCAATCCAGATAAACTCAGACGCAATGTATGCGACCCTGTATGAGTTGCGTGAAAGTGCCGGATAGACATGGTTCGATGGAGAATCCTGGGGACACATGCCAGCACATCGGAGTTTTGTGTCCGAGCATTCAAGCGAAGGTCTAGGAGGACGCCTATAGGTGATATCCAATGGTTACATGATAACTGTCAATAATTGGAGATTTGTATGATCCAATAGTGTTTTGGAGACAGCTTTTAACGTGGATTAAGTCACCCGGCTTTGTAATAGTTGTCCATCTTGATAGAAATTCTGATGGTTGAGAAAAATATCATGTCTGTATAAATAGAATAAAGAGGTGTTAAAATTGCTACTGTGTGTTTTGTGGATAAGTGAAAACTTGTGTATTTGAGGAAAACAAATGTCAGTATCTTGCGAACGGATTAGATGGGATTCTCGCTTGGAAGATCAGTCAACGCTTCCATCGAAATCTTTCTCAGAGAAAATTCCGTTGTGTGAAAGTATGCATTGAGCTTTAAATGGAACCAGACAGAGTGGAGAATAATAGAGAATAAAGTGGAGAAAATGGTATTGTTACTAATTTCGTTGTGTGAAAGTATGCAGTGAGCTGTAAATGGTATAGAACCGGACAGACTGGAGAATAATAAAGAATAAAGTGGAGAAAAATAGTATTGTTACTAATGCGGGGAGGAGAAAGTGGACAATATTAAATGAAAAAAAATGAAGAAAATCTCGAAAACAGTTATTGATATCTGAAGAATAATCTATTATTCTAATTGGGTCCTTAATATCTTAATAATAATCGATTATAAGTTCCTCTCGGTACTTCATTCTGTATCACTGAAACATAAAGAGATCTTGAAAGAGCGTCAAAGCATAGGAAGAAATCTGTTGATTTCATTAATTATCAAGATGGGATATTCTTTCACTGATAGTTATCGTTCAATCCGTGATGAATTTGAGCATGGAGAAACATCTCAAAAGAAGAGAGCGGTTGTATCTTCGGGCAGGCACAGAAGGCATCTCCAGGGTGGGGTCGTTGCCAAATTAAAGGCTCGTGTGTACAGAGGTTTTTCAATCGATGACGGTGATCGCTTCAAGTTGGGATGTTGCAGAAAAATAAGTAGCAGTAGCAGGCATCATCTGTTGTGCAAGCTCAAGGCAGCGTTCAGAAGAATCAAAATGCCAAGGATATCATCATCATCCTTGAGATCCGAATATGATACTTTAAGCCGTGCTCTCAGCTTTGATGACGCTACCTCTCAAGCTGATCAACGTGAGCCAGACCATGGCTGTTCTTAATCTCTTGAGTTGAAGCCTGTAAACTATGAGCTCCCTTCTATGGTTTAATTTGTGTTCAGTGGCCTAATGGCGTTTATCTTTCTGTACCCTATTCAGTTTCATTGGGTTCAAATTGACTGGCTGTGGTTTGAGCATGGTCAATCTTAAATAAAAATGTGGAAATTATGAAATTTGTTTGTTAGGGAGAGATGTTGTATTTTTATTTTTATATATTTTAGAATTTGGGGTGGATTAGTATTTATGATTGTTCTTTATTAGGGCAAAAAGAGATGACTTTTTTTAAGTTTTTGGATGATAGTTATCACAAATTCAAAATAAATAACTATAAAATAATATATATGAATTTTAAAAATAACTGGTAACTCCATAACTCAGAGTTGATATATATAGCTCATAATTAAGGTATGAATAATTATAGTAGACAACCTAAGTATGGAGAACAAGTAATATATATTTTATTTAGGGCACTTAACTTGTGACCTATGAAAATTTAACTATCACAAGTTAAGTAGCTGCACTAATTTATTAAATATTTATGAAATTAGGATGGCCACAAGTAAAATGGCCTGTGAATGTAGATAAGCACAACCAACCACTTAGTTTTGTGAAGATAGTTGACCTTAAACAAAGACTAAAATATATAATTTTACATACATTATTCATACCAAGTTGTTAGAGTTACAAAACAAAATAAATATTATTTAATAAACAGAAACAAAAAAAAATCATATGAAAAAACAAAAACAAATTGTTTAACTGAAGCTGATTTAAATCTTAAACAAGATGCATTTAAGCAAAACAAGATACATCCACCATGAAATGAATCCCTGATGTAAGCTTGTTAAATTTAGGTTAATCTTGTTGATTTGCTCAAACAAATGCAAAATTTGTGATAATAAGATTAATCTTGTTGATTTACTCAAATAAGTACAAAATCTAAAATAATATCTAATCTCCTATCAACAAAATTAATATATAAAGTATTATAAACTGATGTATATGACAAAATTTTCATTAAATTTTGTTTTTAAAACCTTGTATTTTAAAAAATAAAAACTTTTACAAATAAGAGCACGAGTAATTCCCAACACTATACTTTCAGAAACAATATTACATCTATTACATCAGTGACCTTTGAAATAAATACTATTACATCTATTACATCAGTGACCTTTGAAATAAATTTTTTGCAAATCCAAACTCGTTGACTTTAATAAGTTCTTGCAAATCCAAACTCGTTGCCTTTAATAAGTTCCCTTCAAATTGGTATTAGAGCAATACCAATATTGTTGCTATAGCCTCCACGACATGTTGAGTTATTATCCAACCAACAAGGCTAAAATGAGAGATGTGTTCTCTATTAGGTTTAATGGGGAGGAATTCCCTATAGCAGCATAAGTCTATTGAAAGAAAGATGGATATAAAAGCATACTCAAGAAAATTGAGAGGAATGTCACAAGAGTTATAGCAGAGTATTTTGCAGGGATATATGGGGAGGTTCTAGCTATAGCATGGGAATCCATAAATCATGATGAAGTTAAAGGTTACTTTAAAGATAATGATTGCAACATCGATTTAGATCAATAATATGGATTTTAGAGATAATGATTGCAACATCGATTTAGACCAATAATATGGATTTTAGAGTATGGTATACTAGAATGGAATGGAGATGTTTCTTCATTGTGAAGGTTTATGGAATTTGTTTTTGCATTCATATGATTTTTTATGATAAGCAAGTAATGCCTCATCTTTATATTTCATCCAACAAGCCTTGGATGACACTATTTTTTTTATGTAGTTGTTGCATAATCACGTTAAAGAAGTGTGGGAAAATTTAAAGATGGAGTTTGATGTGAGGGGAAGTGATGTTAATCAACATCAAGTTGAGTCACGATCTATTGAGGAATCAATAGAAAATGTGGAAATATGAGTTGAAGATGGTGAAGCTTATAATGAATCCCACCCTGCAGTTACACTAGTGGATGTTGAAGATGTAGAACTCCTTGGTAAAGATGTGGAGAAGGATGAAGAACTTTCTGTGATAACATTTCTATTAGAGGAGAAGATTGAAGTCCTTATGTGTGCGACTAAGCATATACATAAGGATGGTGAATCCCATTTTTCATATACAGCAGTGGATGATGTTCTTGTAGTGGGCAATCAAGAGGCCATGGAAGATGTGTTTATGGACATAATTGATTTTACTACGGATTTGTTTAATCTTGCGGGTGTTAATGATGAAGATCCCAATCAAACTAAAGATGTTGTAAAAAAGGAATGATGTAGTTTTGTAGGACAATCAAGATGCTATCAAAATATATAAAGAAAATTTTGAAGTGTCTATAGTAGTTGAGGAAATATATGAAAAATGCTAAGTTACCAGCCTACCCGTACCAGGTACTTGGGTAGGGAAATGAAATGTATCGTACCGTACTTCCATGTACCCGAGACATTAGTTAGCAGTTTAGGGTACGACACTACATATGGGTGCGGTGTACCCCATGTTTGGGTACACCAAGGGTACTTGGAAATCCTTATATACTGGACATACTTTCCCTTGGGAGGGGAGCCTGTCCAATGCACATCGTCGGATGTTCCCTGTCCAATGCACAACGTCGGATGAGAACATCCGACGGTGTGCATTGGACAGGCTCCCCTCCCGAGGGAAATTCTGTCCAGTATATAAGGCGCTCCAAAGGTACTTTAGGTGCGGCAAGTAAAAAAAAAATCAACATTTAATTATTTTGGGGCCCGCTGGTAGCTGCCCACTCATCTGAACACCGAGGTTTGTTGGGTTACTCCATTCCATACATATGTGGGGAATAGTAGAGGATAGCAACAACGGATAGCAGAGCGAGAGGAGAGAGCAGTGGAGGAGATAGCGGCCGCAACAGTGGAGGAGATAGCAGGGGATAGCGATAGAGGGAAGAGGAGCGGAGGGTAGAGGAGATAGCAGCCACGAAGGAGATAGTAACGGCGGGAGGAGGGTAGAAGGGTAGTAGCAATGAAGGACCAATGGTAGCAGTGACAAAGGGAAGAGCCGCAGAGATAGCAGCGAGTCGCGAAAGAGGGTAGCAATGGTGGATAGTAGCGGCAGACGCAGAGGAGCTAGCAGCGGTCTGTTGGGAGAAAATTTGAAAAATTTCAGTGGACAATACGTGAAAGAAAAACAAACTGGAGAATTTCACATTCTGAGATTTCAATTTGTCAAATTTCCATGTGAAGATCTCAATTCCAACTTCAAGTTTACTGTTTTTTTTAGTTTCCTTGTCTTTCCAAATATCCAAAATCAAAATGTCTTCATCAAACCAAAATCCTCTGTATCCACTATGGAAATATGTGGAAAGGATAAAAACAAAGGCCGCAGGAGGCATGGCCATAATTAAATGCAGTTTTTGCAAGGATGAATGGAAAGACACTTATACAAGAGTTACGGCCCATCTTATGCAAATCCCAAGGATGGGTGTTGAGATTTGTAATGGATACCCGGAGGATGCCAATAAACTCCCTAATGCACAAATGGAGCAGCGAAAAGCTGAGAGCAAGACAGGCAAGAAAATCTCAAGGCCTAGTCGGGTCCGTAATCCTCATGCTAATGTGGATGAGGAGTCCACTGATTCTGGTGATGAAAATCCATCTGAAGATGAAGTTCAGTTTGATGATGAAAATGTGTCGTCAAAAAGCATCCAAAAGCACTACAACTCAAGCATGTAAAAAACCAAAACTTGGTGGCCTTTTGACATGTTTGACGTGAAAGGCAGGGAGGGTGTTGATCTTGCAATAGAAAGATTTTTTCTTGCATGTGACATTCTGTTCAATGCATCAAACTCACCACACCATATTTTGAGAAAATGGTCTGTGCAATTAATAATGGACCTATGGGGTATAAGCCACCTTCTTATGAGAAGCTCTGAACAGTATTGGTGGACAAGGAGAAGGCATGCCTTGAGAAGGAAATGTCACCATTGAAGGAATATTGGAGTCTAGATGGATGCTCCATTGTTATGGATGGTTGGACTGATTGTAGGAATCATCCATTGATAAACATAATTGTCTCCTCCGTCTCCGGTCCAAGCTTCCTTAGGGCCATTGATTGTTTTGGTCAAGAAAAGAATACTTTGTTCTTGAAAGACCAATATGCGATGCCATTGCTGAGGTGGGGCCATCTAATGTCGTCCAATTTATTACTTATCCAGCCCCAGTGTGCAAAGTAGCGGGGGAAATGGTCCAAAAATAATACAGGTCAGTGACAAATATGTTTTTAATTTTTAATTAATAATTACAAGTCTGATTTTTTTTTTTAAATTTCATGTTTATTCATAAAATAAAACTAGAAATCTCAAATCATAAATCTAATTCTTTCTTATTTGTTTCGTACTATGTAGGCATATTTTTTGGATGCCATGTGTAGTGCATTCTTTGAATAATGCACTGAAAGATATTAGAAAACTTGAATGGATCAAGTTGTAGAAAACTTGAATGGATCAAGTTGTTGATTGAGAATGGCCGCAAAATTCAACTGTTCATATGCAACCACTTATACTATGAAACGAGAACTCGACACAGTTCTCGTTTTTCTCTCTCCTAATTTTAGTATCTAATTTTACCTCCATTTAAAAAAGGGTTGATACCAATATCACACATTTTCATTTTAAGGCATTTTTTTGGGCCTTTGAATCATCTTACTTTCTAATTTCAAGTGTCTTTTTTAGACATTTAACAAAATAACATACATTTAGAAGCAATTTATATTGAAAGTCATATACATTTTGCAATTTTTCTTTTAAAATAAGACTTTTTTATAGGCAAAATAAGACTTTTTTATTGATAAAATTCTAAGAAATTCTAGAAAATAAAGACATTTACAACCATTTTCAATAGATATTCATAGAATTTTTGTATAAAAATGATACTATTTCATACTATATTCCAAAATGTTACGATTCACATAAATTCACAAAAAACTATACCATAGATTTGCAAATAACATATTAAATACAATATAATAGAGATTTTATTTCTAAAATAAAGTCTGAAAGTCAAAACAATACTAATATATCTTATCAAAAAGTTGTCAAATTAAACATTTTCTTCAAGACACTCAACTAATCAACAATATCATGCAGGCCAAATTCTTCATCGAAATTGGAATTTTCTGGAGTTTGGCTTTCCTCGGGGACATCAATGTCCTCTTCCATCAGGTCTTCTATGTCTGCAAGATGCCCAAAGTGCTCCTTTCCAAACATCCCTCCTAATGGGGGTTGAAGCTCTTTTGACATCTTCGCCACAAGTGTTTCACTAAACTCCCCTTTCTTCAAACCAACTTCTTGTAATTCATCTGGAAGAACTTGAATAGCATTAATTCTTTGCTTGGTGTAATTGCATTGTAGTGGATCATTATCAATGGATATGAAATTTCTTCCTTTTTGTAAGGAGCATGCTATTGTTGTACCTAATCACCAAAAACAAAAAAAATAGTTAAGACAAATAACATAAAGAAGCATACTTTAAAAAAATTAATGAATAATAAAAAACAATAAAACTTGAAATATGTTTCCATATGTAATATCTGAAATTTGACCTGAACCCAAGAACAAAGCTAAGACCCAATCTCCTTCACTTGAAAATGTATCTATGAGATAATTAATCAAAGCTTGTGGATTTTGATAGATGTTTACAACCACTCCTTTCAAATCCCTTTCTTCATATGTCAATTTTTTAACCACGACATTATAAGTCAACATCTGACTATATTTTCCTTCACTCTTTTTATTGATTAAAAGAGATTCATAAGTCTCATCTTTTGTCCAAGTTGCAAGATGTATGTTTTCAATATCATTCATAAATGGATCACTGGTGGAGCTATGAATATTAGGCTTTTGCCTGCAGTCAAAATAAATAAATAAAAGAATTGAATTAACTTATCAATAAATATAATTTATTTATAATCAATAACTTGATAATAATAGTGCAAATATATTACCAATAAAGTTGTTTCCTTGTTTTTGCTTTACCCTTGAAGGATGTCAACAACCCCCCTAATTGTGTGTCAGAATGGAAAACAATGAATCTCCATAGTGGTGATGTTGTGACATCTACAAATCCTGAAACCACTTTACTGAATGATTGGTAAGTATAAGGCTCACAATCATAAGTAGTGTTTCGTATATTGAATCCATGAGGGATATCTGCAATAACTAGGTTGTACTCCTTTTTAGGAACATTTTTTGCAATGTCCGTATAGTCACCTAAAATGACTTTATATTGCACAGTATCAATCCCATTCCAAATATAATGATCAAGTGTATCATTCAAGTTGAACGTTTTCAAGATGTTGTCTCCTTTGTCATTCTATTTTGGCTCTTTGGATATGAATTTTGAAGGACTCTGGTACTCCATCTGTACCCCTCTTTGGTGTCTTCAAATGAAATTTTTTTCTATAAGTAATAAAAAAGACATTAAATGATTTATGAAATAAATAATTCAGGATGTATCATAGATCAACATACCTTCTTGAATGCAACAAAAAACTTTTTTAAGGTTTCTATTGAGCTTGATTCTGGATAGTTGCATTTGACATCATCCCAACTATTCTCATTCAACATTATAACCATCTCCTCTTGCATCTTCATGTAAATCTTGTGACTAGATGATGAAACAATAAATAATGTTTACAATCATATATAATAATACAACATAATACTTAGAACATAACAAAAATGTTAAGCTCAATAAACATACTTTGTACCATAAAAAAACATCAACTTACTTATCAAATTCACTGCACATTTCCTCCATTGATAAATCACCTGACTTTACCCGTGACAATATTGTAGCTATTAGTGTTTCATCCTTCACACCTTGCATTGTTCTCCAGGGTGTAATAGTCATGTCTTCTGGCAAGTTCTTGATGTCAGGACCTGACTTACCACCGATCCATGGAACAACTTTACTTTTTTTCACTTTTTGATTTTTTATGCTAATATTCTCCCACGTGCTAAATATGTCCTCAACCAAATCCCATGTTTTCCCTACTCTGAATGCCAATTGGAAATATCCATCTACAGCTCTGAATGCATCACTACCTTTGGCATTTTTCTGTTTCACAATATCCTCTTTAATAGGGATACCTATTTCCAGACAACATTGTTTCCGAAAAATTGCATCAACCTTAAATTTATCTCCACCACATATTTGCAAAAATTCATTGTGGATGAATCTCACCCTTTGAATAAATGTCATGGTCATCCTATATTCGCTATTTCTGTTATGATCCCATGCTAACAACTTTGCTTCTACATCTGTTAAACCATCATAAACAATGCATTTCACTGTTTCAAAAATAGGGTTATTGGGATATTCTTGCATCAACTCTCGTCTTGCCTCTGCAGAATGATTCCCTCCAAGAACATAATATTTGTAATGAAAACTTCTTGTTTGATCAAATTCATCTCTAGTAGGAACATCTTTCGAGTCAACAAGCACTAGGTAGTCAACCACATGTGCATAGGGATTATGCCTCATTAATGCTTTCAAGTTGTGAATATGCAAATGATGTGGTTTTCTAATTCTAAATTGATCTTGCCCTTCTATTGGTCTAAAAAGTTGATTCACATTCAACTCAAATGTAATGCCATTGTTAACCAATTTATCCCTTCGCAATCGATCTCGAATGGCATTTTGTGTTGACTTGACAATTCCATCCTCTAGATCAGCACCTGGAGTAATGATTTCCCTATAACCCCCAGAATATTAACTCTCATATTCATGGATAACATTGGAATTAGAAGCAGAAGATCTCCTCCTTTTCTGTCTTGAAGGGATTCCATCTAAATCAACAATGCCTTCATAAGGAATTGAAGCACCCTCAACCATATTTTTTATATGAGATTGATTCTTACTCTTACGAACAGTAGTAGCCAGCTCATTGGCAACAATTTCAATGTGTTCACTTGGGCGAGATAACTATTTAAATGTAACATTTCTAGGTACCTGATTTGATTGTCGGATGCTCTTTCCTCTTTGTTCTTGTACTTCTTCAGTTTGAAGATTTGAAACTTTTTTATTCTTCCTTGGTTCTTTTCCCTTTTGAAGTGCAGCATTAACGACATCCATAGGATTTTCCTCTGTATAATAAATTCCATTCAACATGTTTGAAATCGACCTAGCAAAATCCTGCAAAAAAAAAAAAAGGTATTAATTCTATTACATTGTGATATCCAAGTTATAAGAAAAACAATTTAAAAATAATCTCAATATTGAAACTTACTCTCTCGCTTTCAATATCATGTACAGCCCCTTCACAGAAGGGTGTGAAAGTTTCTTGAACATTATATTTTGAAACCTTCAAACAATATCGAATTTTGGCAAAGGTATTCGCTTGTTTCACTTGTACATAAACAATTTCTATACCTGGCATCACACATATATCTCTCAACAATCCCAATGATTGGTAATTCTGATTGAAGAAATTGAAATGTAGCACAATATAAGTGAATACTATCCGCTTTTCCTTGATATTTTTCCTTCAAATGCCAAAAATAATTTGTCCTGTCTTCTTCGGCCGCATATTTCCATTCTCTAGCATTCTTGGTTTTTGATTCCTCAAAGGTCAAAACTTCATCTTGAGGCTCAACATTCTCAGATACCTCAACAGTTCTTTTCGACACAATCATCACTGCTCTTGATCCAGAAACGTTCACAGATATCTTTCGTGATGCCATTGTCTGTATATCCAAAATGTACAAATTTAAAATACAATCAACAAACATTCATAAACAAAAAAATCAACATCAATAGTCATTATAAACTATATTGGAACTTTGTTGAAAAACATTAACCCCCCCCTCCCCCCAACTTAACCCCCTTACACTAACATTACATTAAAATTAAAAAACTAAAACCGTCTTAAGCCCCCACAAACATTGCATTTAAATAACAATGAGTGCAGTGAAGTGAATGAGTGTAGTGAAGTGAAAGTGAATGAGTGCAGTGAAGTGAAAATCCTCAAACACCCACACTCTAGAAGATCTAACAATATTCTTACAAGTTTTGAAAATTCAGTGAAGATTCATGGACAAAAACAAGTAAAAACCAGCCGGAAATAAGGAGAAAATAGTCCCCTAGTTACACAACTCGCTTTAAAAGTGTGTTCCTAAGTGCACAAAAAATCAAAATGGTTGTTAAATGACAATTTATTATTCATCGGGTTCAGACTTGCTTTAAAAGTGTGTTCCTAAGTGCACAAAAAATCAAAGTGGTTGTTAAATGTTAATTTATTATTCATCGGGTTAAGTGCACACAAGTCAAAGTTGTTGTTAAATGACAAATTATTATTCCTCGCTATTTGATTCGATTGGATCTTTCGAATCACGCGGAGTTACTAGACTTAAATGTGTGGGGCCTGCTTTTGGAAAAGTAAAAAAAACTATTATATCACATTGAATTATTATATGGTCTGCATTCACTCTTAGTCGTTGGAGCTTTCTAGTCACGATCCATTATCTTGCATAAAGGCCAAATTAATGACTCGTAGTTCGTCAGGATCCTTCCACCAATCACATTGGTGCATTTTAAAAGTCGGTGGGTACATTCTTTTGGGATGTTGTTGTTAAATTGGATATATATTTTTTAAAATGTGATTTGGCAGTGTTACTTTATTTAAATGTTAATCTATATATTTATTACAAACGGTTTAACAAAAGTAACATGTCAATGGCAAGAAATAAATGAAACTGAGTGATTAGGAAAACAATAACTTGTCTCAAATGCCCAAACAACATCCATAAATTTTGATAATTGTAAATTAAATATTGAAAAATAGATCCATTAAACAAATTAAATCTTTGATAATGGTAAATTATATATATATATATATATATTGTAAATTAAATCTTCCCAAGTATTTCTAGACAGATCGATCAGATATCAGATATCTTCTTTTAACGAATTTCCCGCGAAGAAAAATGGAAAGGGAGTGAAAGGCAGGCTCGAACGCCCTCTTAGAGCGAGGGAAAAACTTATCTATGTCTATGCCAGGGCAGAACCTACAACTGCTCCCGCTTATGGCTTTGTCCTGAGTATGCGGTATCGCCCCTATCAAGCAAGAAACAAAGCTTCTTTTCAGTTAGCGTGCTTGTTAGAAAGTACTAATATATGGGACTAATGGCCTTACATGACTGATTGTAATGGATGGATACTATTGACTTCCCCACTCTTTGTCTTAACCGAAAGAACTCAAGAGGCTTGAGCAAGGCAATCCAATCTGTGATAAAAAAATGATGCGATTAAGAAAGGGGCTGCCTTACGCTCAGGTATTAGCTAAGATTTGGGATTTGCTTCGGTGGTTAGTAAAGTGCTACTGCTGCTGATTAGGCAATGACTTCCAGCTCGTCAAGAGATGAGCGAGAGGAGAAAGGCTAGGAGCGATATAATATGGGCATTGTCTTGGGTATAGCTAAGGTCATACATATTCATTCCAATCAAGTGGAAAGAGTCGCATGAAGGCTGTGAGTGAAGAAGCAGGGGATTTATTATACCTTTTCCATAATTCAAATCTTACTCGTACAACAAGAAGAGAAAAGAGCTCTTATTTCTATTTATAAATAATACAGTTGGGAAAGATTAAGTGCTTGACTTGAATCGATATTTTCTTAGTGATCCAGCCTTGCCTCTCTTAAGGATCTTCTACATCCTGGGCCTTAAGTGGCCCTTGCATCCCAATCATAGGCCGGTATTTCTGCTCGCATGTCATATTTATTTATTCCTTCCCTATTTTCAGGGTTGAATTCCTTCTTGGGGGCTCAATATAGTAAGGATTTCTATAGTCGTAAAGTAATAAGTTCATGACCTGATCGAGACTGAAGACCAGTTGGATTACCATCTTTACTAAAGCTATTGGGGGGGATCCTATTTGGTTCCATCTGTTTAATTGTAAGAATTCGCAGCTGAGTGAGAAGGGGCTTTTAAGCCTAGTTTTGAGAAATCAGATAGAATCCGGGTCTCAATCGAGAAGATCCATCCCACCCAGGAAGGTCTCAATCGAGATACGTCTAGGTATTATGAATAAATTTATTCGTCATTCTGCCCGTTGAGCCCACCACACTATGCACTCTTTCTATTTCTTTTTTCATCTTGCATTCTGCACTGGAGCTCAGGATAGCCCACTATGAAATCTGTAAGTGGTTGTAGAATCCAACCCCAGAAGAAAACCAAGTATAATAACGATTCCCATAATTAGATAGAATTGGAACATAACAAGTTAAACAACATCTATATGCGAGTCCTAGTTATAGGCGAGTCTCTCAACCAGAAGGACAAATAAAGGACATCCCGAAAACAAACCAACAACACTGTTGCTCGGGGGTCCCTTCCACCACTATTTGCAGAGGAAGATTGCTACCATTTGTGCTGAGACCCGGGGGCACCTTTTGAGCTGCCACTAGCTGAGATCAGGAGAGAATAGATCGCTCTGCTGCTTTCCCATGAATAGATCGCTCCACCTCCCTTCCACTCCACCCTCCTCCCACTTCCACCTCCTCCACCATCAAAAAAAGGGGAGCACCGCTCCATGGGTGCCAAAGGGCCGCCCTTCACTGGTGGCGCGATTCTGAGAATCGCGCCACCAGTAAAGGGCTGCCCTTTGGCGCCCATGGAGCGGCTCTCCCCTTGTTTTGACGGCGGAGCCTCCCCCTTCCACCTCCTCCGCCATCAAAACAAGGGAAGCACCGCTCCATGGGCGCCAAAGGGCTGCCCTTTACTAGTGGCGCAATTCTCAGAATCATGCTGCCAGTAAAGGGCGGCCCTTTGGCACCCATGGAGCGACACTCCCCTTGTTTTGACGGTGGAGGAGGTGGAAGTGGGAGGAGGGTGGAGCGGAAGGGAGGTGGAGCAATCTATTCATGGGCAAGCGGCAAAGAGATCTATTCTCTCCTGGTCTCGGCACAAATGGTAGCGATCTTCCTCTGTAGGCAGTGGTGGAAGGGACCCCCGAGCAGCAGTGTTGTTGGTTTGTTTTCGGGACGTCCTTTATTTGTCCTCCTAGTTGAGAGACTCACCTATAACTAGGACTCGCATATAGATGTTGTTGAACTTGTTATGTTCCAATTCTATCTAATTATGGGAATCGTTATTATACTTGTTTTTCTTCAACCATGTGAAAGCTTCAACCTTATAGTAAAGGGATGGATACCTTGACACTCACAAAGAAAGCGTTGTAAACTTCGTAGATATATTTCTTCTTATGTACCATCTAACTAAAGCAATCACAATCTTTTTCCTTCAATGTAATGCAAGAGGCTTTGGGCCCGTGCATGTTATTGATGTTGTTTATAATATAAATCTTGTAGTTGGAGCCCTTGGGAACAATGATGGTATTATATGGATTCACATTGGTCACAATGATGTGTGTTGAGTTCAAATAATTCCGTCCACATTTCCATGAAATCCAATTTTTAGACCAGGGTTGTCACAATAATTTTTTTATAGAGGTTAAAAAGGAGAGAATGGAAAATATGGATGTAATGTCCACTGGAAAATATGAGGTTAATTTTTTTGTTTTTAATACAATGTCCACTTTTCCATCACATTCTCTAACTGTGTTTTTAATTGTTTTAGTATAATGTTTTTTGAAGGCTAAATGGGTTGGGAAAGTTTTGTTTTTAGTTTTTTTGTTTTTAATACAATGTTTTTAGGGTTTAGAGGGTTAGAAAGGGGAGGGGTGTTTAAAAGATAAAAAATAAAAAATAAAAACTTAAAATTTAAAATAATCAAAATTACAAAACTCTTGATAAGGGTAGGTCTTTTTTTAATTAACACTACATCTCTTAAAAAAAATTGTATTTATATAAAAAAATAAAATAACTAACCCGAAATTTGGTAGAGACTCATTTCTTGAAAGAATAACTAACTCGTAATTTGGTAGAGACTCCTCTCTTGAAAGTGCTAGAAGCTACTCCCTCTTTAAAACCCTTCTTGAATTGCTGCACAATATAAACAACAATGAATTTATAAGATACATTGAGACAAATGAAAAATCAATAAAACCACAAAATAATGAATGACAACTGTATAAAACCATAAGGCTATCATTGTAAAATTAAATATAAAACTATTCTATTTATTAAAAAATGAATAAAACTAACATAATCATTAAAAAAGGAAAAACACTAACCTATTTATTGAAAAATGAAAAAAACAACCTATTTATTAAAAAAGGAAATAAAAAACTAACCTATTTATTAAAATAGGAACAAAAAAGAAACTACACTATTTATTCAAAAATGAAAAAAAACTAACCTTGAAATTGTTACTAAATTTCTCCAAACTGCATGATGAATAGTAGGAAAACTAAATGATTTATATAACCTAAACTAGGTTTAACATTGATTGTTTTACAAATATGGGATTAAAAAGAAGTTAAATAACCATTACTTTATTACATATTTCGTATATATAAAAAATTACACAAAACTTCATTGGTTTTATATGCATGGGGATATAAATATGTAATTATTTAATACATTATTTCATATTTTTTTTATATCATAAATTTCTTTTTTTTACTAGTTTTCTGAATGTGCTTGAAATGCACCCTATATTTTTTGTGGGAAATTTTGGAGGGAAAAATTTGAATGAAAAAATTGGAGTTAAGTTTTGGAGGGAACATTTCATTCTCATAGCTATAAGATGGTTGATTGACATTTGCACCATTCTACATTTTGGTGAGGTCTATCATTAAAGTTCATTGTCTTCTCTATTAATATTTTTCTTTAATTCTATCTTTTAGTGAGAAGGCATGGACTCATCTAAATTGAATTCTAATGTCAATGAGGCATTGTATTGTTCATCTAGCCAAGCTACTGACAGTGCAAGCAATGTAATCAAACACATTGTTCGAGAACTTCCATGTTCTGAAGATTTTGAAGGAAGCACTAATGAAGGGAAAGAATGTGAAGGTGATGATGATGATGATGAATATCTTCCTCCAAGTGGGGATCCTAAAGAAAATAAGCAAGATGATGACAATTTTCCTCCTAGTGAGAATTTTAATGGGACTGATGATAATTTTCATATAAGTCAGGATTTTAATGGGACCGATGATGATTTTGGTGAGGACGAAAAAATCAATAATGGTGAAGATGATTTTCCTCCAAACGAGGATTTAAATGGAACTGATGATGAGTTTCCTCCAAGTGAGGATGTCAATGGAAATGATGATGATTTTCATCCAAGCAAGGATTTCAATGGAACTGATGATGAGTTTCCTCCAAGTGAGGATGCCAATGGCAATGATGATGATTTTCCTCCAAGTGAGGATTTCAATGGAACTGAGGATGAGTTTCCTCCAAGCGAGGATGTCAATGGCAATGCTGATGATTTTCCTCCAAGCGAGGATTTCAATGGAACTGACGATGAGTTTCCTCCAAGTGAGGATGTCAATGACAATGATGATGATTTTCCTCCAAGCGAGGATTTCAATGGAACTCATGATGAGTTTCCTCTAATCAAGGATGCCAATGGAAATGATGATGATTTTCCTCCAAGCGAGGATTTCAATGGAACTAATGATGAGTTTCCTCCAAGAAAGGATGTCAATGGCAGTGATAATGAATATCCTCCAAGCGAGGATTTCAATGGAACTGATGATGAGTTTCTTCCATGCGACGATGTCAATGGCAGTGATGCTGATTTTCCTCCAAGTGAGGATTTCAATAGAACCGATGATCAGTCACCTTCAAGAAAAGATGTAAATGGAACTAATGATGATTTTCCTCCAAGCGAGGATTTTTTTGGAACCGATGATGAATTTCATCCAAGTGAGGATTTCAATGGCACCTATGACGACTTTTCTCCAAGTGAAGATTTTAATGGCACCGACGATGATAATCCTCCAAGCGAGGATTTCAATGGAATCGATGATGATTTTGTTGATGATGAAGCCACCAATGATGAAGACAATGATTCTCCTCCAAGTAAGGATGTTACAGGCACCAATGATGTCAATATTGAATTTCAAGAGTTCCCCTTCAATGAAGAATTTAGTGGCACCAATAGTGTTGATGCTCACATTGATCTATCCGCAAGTGATCAACTTATTACTGATCATGACAATCATTTTCATCTTGAATTTAGTGATCATGTTTTCAATGAGGGGGGTCATATTTCTCACAATGAAAACATTCATTATGATGAGGTTGTTGTTGCAGACATAATGGTCCAGGAAAGGAAAAGACATAATCCAACAATGATCAGGATTAAGTGTAGGACTAGACCTTTTTATGTCAATCCAAAGCATTCCAGTTATATAAGGTCTAGGAAAGAATTGCTCACAAGTCCAAGTTCCATTACTCATTTAATTTCAAGTGAGTGTTGCCACAACAATTGCTTGAAGGGTATAGGCTATAATTATGCCTTGGAGAAAAGGAACGTGTATTTATCAATGAACAAAAGTATGCAAAATTCATATTTACTGGGGTGTATGATTTCTACAAGGACAGGTTATGATTATCGCGTTGGAAATGTTCTTCTTTGTAGAAAGGCATTCAAAAGGATTCACTCAATTGGTAATCTTAGATTATCAAGAATCCAAACAAGACTAGAAAAGGATCCAACATTTTATTATGATGATTATCAGGGACGGATCACTGGACCATCAACACACATCGCAATATCATGGATGCATGATTTCTTTTCAAAGCATGGAGAGAGTATGCCAAATAGAGAAACAATACACATTCCAGATAATTTCACAAGAAAAGAAATCTACAAATTATACAAGGATTATGTTCAAGGTGGTAAAGGAAAAGGAAATTTAATCAAATATGCATATTTCACAAGAGTATGGAGAAATAAGTTCAACAATGTCCGCATTCCAAAGAGGTCAAGGATGGGGATCTGCAGTACGTGTGCTTCTCTTAAAGAAAGGAGGGATAGATCAGAAGGGATGGAAAGAGGTATGTTTAAAAATTTGTTTATTTTTTTAGATAAATGTCAATTATTAAAAAAAATTATCAAGATTTTTGTATATGTTCTTTGTAGATTCCATAATTAATTCACTGCAAGAACATCGCAATCAACAATCAAATGAACGACACAAGTTGTACAAACATCGCAAGAAGTGTTATGATGCTCGACATAAGTATATGGGTTCGATAATTGATGGCATGGATCAGAAAAAAACACTCTTGCGACATTTTGTACGTGTGCCAAAGAATTTAAAGGAGGAAAATTTTATTCAGTTTAACTTGGTTGGGTGTATGGTTTTTAATGGTGAAATGTTTCCAAGGGTTTACTTTACAGCTCCAAACATTCACAATGATGCAAATTTGACCATCACCATAATTCATCATGTCCTTTATCATTGGCTTGGTGATATTCCTGAAGTTCTATATTTGCAATTGGACAACACAAGCCGAGAAAACAAAAATAAGGTCGTGTTTTCTTATCTAAACATGCTTGTTGAATTGGGAATTTTTAAAAAGGTAAAAGTTGTTTTCCTTCTTGCTGGGCATACACATGATCATATTGATCAAATGTTCAGCCATTTTTCAAGGACATTGAGGAGGAAGAAAGTCGGGAGCCTACCATCATTGATTGAAATTGTAAGGAAAGCATACCATCCAGAACCTGTTGTACAAAAAATGGAAGAAACTGTTGACATGCGAAGATTTATTTTTGGATCGCATTGTGAAGAAAGGTGCATTGAAAAACTTAATGACATTAGCTTTCAACATCAATTTCATATAAAAAAGATTGATGGAAAAACACTACTATGGGGAAAGAAGTACTCAACTAGCACAGAATGGGGGCCTTCATCAGGTTTGGCATTTTTGAAATTCATCCCAAATCGTCAAATGTATGCTTCAAATTTATTGTTATTGCAATCATCTTCAGAGATTCATAATGCAAGGCGACACAATAGAGATGTTAATTCTTCTCAATGCATGGAAGAAATAAAAAAATCTATCGAAGATACATATGAGTACTTTGATGTTGTTGATTCTGTATGGTGGGAGTATTTTTTCATGGAGCAAAGTAACATAATTTCAAACTCTACAAATGGAGATATATATTTGAAGTCTCCATTTACTTGGCCACGAGTAACAAATGAAAATGAGGAAACAAATGTTGAACCTCAAGGTGTTGAGTTTTCTCAAGTAGAGGAAAGAGAAATGTATATTGGCTCTAGAAGATCATCTGCAAAGTGTCGAGAGATGGAAGACCTTTATAAGGGCTCAGTAAAAGATATCAAGGAGGGTTGCATGATTGCAGTTTTGGCTATAGATGATGCATGTGATTGTCCTTTCTGGATTGCAAAAGTTATGAAGGTGAATAAAGAAAATGAAGAAGTACTATCAATAGAAGTAAATTGGTATGAAATGGATACACACCCGTTTGATGCTGTGTACAAGGCAGATATGGTAGTTGAGAAAAGGGTTTGCAGAAAGAGAAAAAGAAAGGGTCAAAAAATAAATCGCCGCTGCATTGACATATTGAAATTAGAGGAAGTTGATATACTTGTTTATGATTTCAACATGACAAAGAAAGGCACTCTTTTCTCGAATACTCTAGATATTATCAAGAAGTTGCTTCCAAAAGAACAAGTTGCAAGATGGGAGTCTCCTCAACCAAGTCGTAGATCTAGAAGGAATATGAGTGACTGAAATGATGGGCATAGATGTAGACTCAGACGGCGCACCCATTGATAATAGAGAAGAATATGGGTCATCCACATCTTCGTCCAACCCTTCATCTGCAGAAAATGTAGATTTTGATGGGGTGTCAGATTCCATGGATGAATTTCAATAATTTCAAATGAAACATTTTAGATGTTTTCTATTAGTATGATGTTTGTAATTGAAACTCTGAAGGAGATTTTGAATATTTATATGAATCATTTGTTCTTGTATAGTCTAATATATGATTTTATTATGAATCACATCATAATTTCTTTGATTTTATATGGTTAGAGTGGTGAAATTATTTATGGAATATTTTTGTTTGATTAATATGCAAGTTTCACAAAATTTGTAATTTATATTTTTGAGAATTTTTTTTTTCCAATTTAGGGGTTGATTTTAAATTTTTTGTAAACAATAGTATGGGATGTTTGGACATGGCTCTATTTTTAACCCTGAAAAAAAAAAGTGTATACTGGTATCAACACTTTTCTATTTAGGGGTGTTTTTGGTGTTTTTTTTGCAAATATCATCGTTTTTATGCCTAGAGTTCTCGTTCTTAGTATAAAGTTCTTGTTTCATAGTATAAGTGGTTATGCAACCACCACTATTCACAAGCAATTTACTGTAAGCATGCAAAAATGGAGCTTCTTAAACCTACTGATATTAGATTTGCCTCTTATTAGATTATGCTTAGACGACTTGTGGAGATGAAGGGGGCCTTAGTGGCCACTGTTATTAGTGACATGTGGGAGCAATGGAGGTAATCTATCTCAGATGCAGCTATGGAGGTAAAGAGGTTGATTTTGGATGATCAGTTTTGGGTTGATGTCAAATTCGTTGTGGAATTTGTAGAGCCAATTTGTGATATGCTTCATTATGCAGACACAGATGCTCCATGTTTAGGTGAGATTTATGAAAATATGGACTCTATGTGTGAGAGAATCGAATCCCTCACAGATAGGAGAGATCCTAGTCTATGGACACAGTTGCAATCATTTATACATGGGCGGTGGAATAAATTGAACACGCCACTTCATATGGAATCTTATGCAATAAATCCAAAATGGTATGTTCCCACGTCAAGAAGGAGTCCTCCTTCCCAAGATAGAGAGGTGGTGAAGGGGTTTATGAACACTGTAAAAAATATATATGGTTCTTCAGAAGAGGCCTCTGAGATTCGATCTCAATTTTCTCAGTTTGCACGTGGGCGAGGTGTCTTTGGTTCACATGATTCAAAGATTGATAGGAAGAATAAGAAGGATCCGATTGATTGGTGGTGGCTTCATGGTGCAGATGTTCCTGAGTTGAAGCAATTTGCAATACTATTAATTGGGCATGTAGTTCCTCATCTTGCTTTTGCATTATAAATTTTAAATTTATAGCTTTTAAATTTTACAAATTTACATACTTGAACCTTCCACCAACAATTTCAATTCTTGAATTTTCCATATGATTACTTGGATAGGTAGCTAGTTCCTCATCTTGTGAGACGAATTGGAGCACTTATGGTTTCATACATTTAGTAAAGAGAAATAGGTTAGAGTCAAAGAAAGCAGAGAATCTAGTGTACATTCATAGTACACTTCATCTCATATCTCAGAAAGACCCAAGATACAAAGAGGGGCCTTTCAAGAGATGGGACCAGTACATAGATGATGCTTCCTATGTGAATGAGGAGATACAACCAGAAGGTGTGGTTGAGCTACCTCTAGTTACTATTGATGAGCAGGAGCCTCAACTTGAGAGTGACTCCTATCTAGAAAGCTTGCTGATAGAGGACCTTAGTGATGTTGATGACATTGATGCTGAGGATGCTGATGGCATAGCTTGAGGAAGCCAAATCAACTATCTTTTCCATGTTTAAACTTTATTGTTTTGAACTTTATTTTCCATGTTTAGAAGTGCCATTAGGCAAATTTTGAATGTAGCATGACAATGAAATTTGAAGTTTGAACTCATGGATTCATGGACATAGACTCTAGAGTCTAGAGTATTTTAATTTTTATATTATTAATAATGATTATATAACTTTCAGTCTTCCACTTGATTTCTACTATGAGTCTCAATTTATGATTTATCAAGATTCAAATTTATTGATTTATGTTTCAATTTGAAATTTTCAATGTGAATATTCAATTTGTAATATCCCAAATCCCAATATCTTCTATTTCTATACAAATATGCTGATACAATGAGGCATGCAAATTGCCAAGCAAAAATCCCTATTTTATTAGAAAAATTAGGGTTAGGGTTTGCGAGATAGAATGAACACTTACCACTGATAATCCCGCTGAACTGCTCCAGAGAAAGTATGCAAGCACCGGATACTGGATCGGAAATAGGTGGATCTCCTCTGCTCCAGGTGAACCCCAGCAACAAGACACCCCAGTGAGAAAAGGGTGACGCCCTCAAGAAAGGAGGTGTCTAATGGAACTGCGAATTTTCCAGGTCGATAGGTTTTCAGTGCCAGAGAGAATGCCTGATGCATGCGGAGGTTCTGAGACCTCTAGGCAGGGTAGCGAATTGCTTCAGAGAGGCAGCTACTCATGCCCTGGAACCCCAAAACTGCTAATAACTGCTTCAGATGAACCCTTATGGATCTGATAATCACTGGGTACCAGAGTATGAAGCTGATGACGAGAATGGTGCCTGAGTTTCGGAAGGAAACTGAGATCTGGAGGCCCAACAGCTGATTATGGATTTCTGGCTGAAAACCCCCTCTTATAGCTGCACACGTGTCCCTGCAACGATTTATACCACGTACTAGATAAGTGGTGAACCTGTATGGCTTACCTGGAATAAGACTAGGATAGATGTTTCACTGCCGAAATCCTGTTAGCTGAAGACTCCGTCTCCAACCCCAACTGCTGTACTGCATGTTGTGCTGCTATCCAAGAGCTCCCAAAATAATCATAATCCAAAAGTGAAGTCTCCTTTCGCTTTATCCTCTATTTATAAAGTTCAACTGCGCAAAACCTAATCTTTGAGCTAATTAGGTCACTTTATCTTCTAATTTGCCGTTGACTGGCATGCATGCGGATGGAGACTTAAAGAGTGCATGCATTATTAAATAATGCTAGGATGGCATGCACGAAGGTGGCCTTTGGCCCCGGTGGACCTTATCTACCAAATGATGATGCCCTAGATCTTCTATGGATGGCATCAGAAGAAGATCTAAGTATTCCTTCCATTGAACTAAGTATTCCCTGATTACCCTGTTCCTGAGCTTCCTCTCTATATTCTGAATGATCCGTTCGGGAATTAGTATCACCAGTCCTTCATCATCTAAAGGAGGCAATTCAGTGCATGGAGCAATGTGTTTCCCAAGGGTCTTCTTCAAGCTAGACACATGGAACATGTTGTGAACTTTGCTTTCCTGAGGAAGTTCTAGCTCATATGCCACCTCTCCCACTTTTCAAATTATTTTGTAGGGCCCATAGAAGCATGGTTTCAACTTCTCTGCTCCTTTCTTCTTAAGCGAGGACTGTCTGTAGGGCTGGAGCCTTAAGTATACTAAATCCCCTACCTCGAAGCTCCGTTCAATCCTATGTTTGTCGGCATACATCTTCTATTGATTCTGGGCTGTTTGTAAATTCTCCTTCAGTATTTTCAGGATGTCCTGACTATCCTGTATCCAATCCTTATCCTTAGGAGCCCTATTGTCTCCGAATGCCAAATATGCATAGTCCAAGGCCTCGTATCCATATAATGCCTTAAAAGGAGTCATCCTAATAGACATGTGATAAGTAGTGTTGTAGCAATACTCCCCTAGGTGTAGCCATTTGATCCAGGTCTACTGCTGTCTTGCTACATAATTCCTTAGATACCCTTCAATCCATTTGTTGCCTATTTATGTTTTCCCATCACTCTGGGGGTGATAACTCGTACTAGTATCCAGGTCGGTCCCCACCAACCTGAACAGTTCCTACCAGAAGGCACCCGTGAACCTGCTATCGTGATCACTGACAATGGTCTTAGGCAACCCGTGTAACCTGAAAACCTCCTTGAGAAATAACTCCGCTACTTGAGTTGCCAAGTAGTCTGATGGTATCGAGAAGAAATGTACAAACTTGGTCAGTCTGTCAACTACTACATAGAAACAATCCCACCCTTGGACCTTGGGCAAGCCTGTAATGAAGTCCATGGTGACACTCTCCCACTTCTGTTCTGGAATCAGCAGTGGCTGGAGTAACCTTGCGGGGTGGGTGTTCTCAATCTTGCTCTGTTGACAGATGCTACATTCCCGAACATGCTGCATAATCTCCCCCTTGAGGCCCTTCCAAGAGAACCTCTCTCTAATGTGCCTGTAGGTCTTTAAGAAACCTTGATTCCCTGATAAAGGAGAATCGTGGGCTGCTTGAATGATCTTCTTCCTCAATGTGGATTCTGGAACTAGATATATTATGTCCTTGTAATAGATGATGTCATCCACAATCCTGTACCTGTCATCCTGAATTTGCCCGTCCAATAATTTGCAAGCGAATTTATTTTTGGAGTATTCCACTAAGAGAAGTGCCCTCTAATCCATGTATATAATACTGAGAGATAATGGGGATGGATGCCTAGATAATGCATCAGCTACTACATTATTCTTACCTTTCACATACTCGATCTCGAAATCATAGGCTTGTACCTTGCTGACCCATTTCTGCTGTCGCTCATTCAGTTCCTTCTGTTCCAAGAAATACTTGAGGCTGTTATGATCGGTTTTGATTTTGAACTTACTGCCCACCAAGTACTGTCTGAATTTTGTGAGAGCATGCAAGATGGCCAGCATCTCCTTGTCATATATGGAGTAATGGCACTCGTATTTCTTCAGTTTACAGCTCTCAAATGCAATAGGGTGATGATTCTGCATCAACACTGCTCCTAACCCTTCCCCTGAGGCATCACATTCTACCACAAAAGGTTGTGAGAAATATGGTAATGCCAGAACTGGACAAGAACTCATAATAACCTTCATCTCCTCGAAAGTTTTTTGTGCTAATTCTGTCCAAGTGAACGCTCCTTTCTTGGTGAGATCTGTGAGGGGTGCTGCAAATTGGGACAATCCCTTAACGTACCACCGGTAATAAGTACACGGACCTAGGAACCCTCTCAACTCTGTAACTATTTTTGGCGCAGGCCAATCTCTGATAGCCCTGATTTTCTCCATGTCAACCTGTACTCCTTCTGCATTGATTACGTGTCCTAAGTATAGCATTTCTTTCATGCCAAACTCACACTTGGACATTTTTGCATATAGTGAATGCTCTCCTAAAATAGTCAATGTTTCGTCCAGGTGTTTCAGATGTTCTCCCCAAGTTTTGCTGTAAATGAGGATGTCATCAAAGAATACCAGCAAAAATTTACGTAGCTGTGCTCGGAAGGTATGGTTCATGCATGACTGAAAAGTGGTCGGAGCATTGGTCAGTTCGAAGAGAATGACCCGAAACTCATAGTGACCATAATGATAGTGGAAAGCTGTTTTGGAGATGTCCTGGTCCCTTAACCTGATCTGATGGTACCCCGAGCGAAGATTGATCTTGGAGAATTATTGAGCTCCCCGAAGTTCATCCATGAGTTCGTTAATTCTGGGAATGGGATACCTGTTCTTGATGGTCTTTTTGTTAAGCACTCGATAATCGATGCACATATGCAGAGTACCATCCTTCTTCTTAACCAGAACTTTTGAATATGCAAAGGGGCTAGAACTGGGCCGTATATAACCAAGCTCCAGTAATTCTTTGATGGTTTTCTGAATCTCATCCTTGCACCTCTTGGGATGCATGTAAGGAGTGGTAATGTGTAATACCCTGGTTTTAATCCCCACTTGCATTAAAATAAATAAGATACTTATGTTGTAAATAATCTTGGTGCGGAGCTCAAGGCCAAGGCCCCACCATAAGATTTGGTTATGTTGTGTTTCTGATTAGGAATGGTCACCGATGGTATATCGAGACATGCGGCATATATTTAATTACGGCATCATGTATACACGCTTTTTAATTAAAAAAACTCAACCAGCTATGCTCGCAGCAACTAAATTGAGAAGGAGCATGATTCCAAAGGATAAGGAGGGGGGGGGGACGTGAATGTGGAACGTGGGGTCACGAGAGAAAATTATGTGTCACCACCTCCCTTGGTTATTTTGCTTTTGTTGGTTGAGGTAGCGATTGGCTGGCAATAAGACAGTTGCCATGCCACGCTTGCTCTCCTCTCCATGATGTGGGAACCATTTCTTCCCACTCCCTCGGTTCTTGGCCGATCATCTTCCTCATGCAGGACGAGAAATAAAAACGTTTTACCAACCGTTGCAGGGGTTCGCTCTCTCTCTCTCACGCTAATTGCTGGTCTGCAATTTGTTTTTTTCCATCCACACAGAGAATCGATTTTTGCCTCCACGCATTGGACTGTGTACTGTTTTTGTTCACCATTCGAATCGCAGTGGAAACTATTGGAATTGCTTTTCCATGAATTGATGGGATTAGGGTGATTCTTCCTGTGAATCTGCATTAAACTGTGTATGTTAGCTATGATTTTGGATCATTTTCTGATCTGTGTAAGTTTCCCAGTGATAGTATTGAAGGTTGGATCACTGTGGGTTCATCATATTTGTCCTTGGATTGGTTTTGGGATGGTGAATGATGGCCTGAGATGCTTGAAAAACCTGGTGGGTTGAGAACCACACGGACAGAGCTATTGAGTTGGATTTCTTCTCCACAACCCCTGAAGAGCACTAGAGGGAAGATCAGGGTCTGAGGGACTGCGTTGCAGAGAAGGGGTTGACTTCCTTGTGTTGGGTGTGTGTGGGTGTTCTAGAATCCAGGGTGGCTCTGGTGTTGGTGTCTGCAGCTCTTCAATGAGCTCACCAGCTTAGCATTAGCCTTTCCCAGCTCTTGGATGGCCTGATAAATCCAACTCTGTTGGCTTGGCTGATCTGTTATTCGCCTGATAAAACCAACCGTGTTGGCTTGGCTGAACTATGTGTTACCCTTTTTTCTATGTGTAAGCCTGTTAGTTCCTTATTCCTTATGGAGTCATGCCCGGATCGGGGGTGGAAGCATTGCTGAGAGATCTAAGAGAATGCTAGCCTATGGTTGGGTGGAATGTTGCGGTGACATAGCTGGTTGCAGAACGGTTTCTTTATAAAGATAAGTAATCTTGTCTATTTTACTTCTGCAATCCTATTTACTGTTAATGATCATGACGAACATGTTGAATTCTTGTTGAATCTATTTTACTTCCGCTGTGTATGATAAATAACTATATATGCATGTTTTAGTTCAAGCATTTTACTTCAACAATTCTTATGAATGCACATGTTTATGGGCTGGTAACCTGGATGGTTAACTCCATGGTAGCATCCTCTTCGTCGGTCGGAGGGTCGGGGACGTTACATGATGACTGCTTGTGTTCCCTCCTCTAGCTCGATGATGTGTTCAAAACCTTGGTCTGGTGGTCTGCCTGATGGAAGGTCCCAAAAAACCTTTTCATGTTTCTGTAGCAAGGCCTGAATGTCACTGGGGTGTTGTGAGCTAGTCTCTAGGGGTTTCCTGAAGGTGACAAAACATTCTACAGCCCATTCTATATCATCCTGTCGGAGCACTGCCTCCATTCTCTGTGACGAGACTGGTTTTGGGGGATAAGTGTTCATGCCCCTCAAAACTACCCGTTTGCCGTGTGGCCCCTGAAACTCCATTTCCATTGCCCTATGGTCTATAGTGTATTTCCCTATAGAGTAAAGCCACTGAACACCCAATACCACATGAGTATCTGCTACATCCACTACATAGAAAGAGTCTGTCATCTGATAGTTACCTAAGGCAACATTCAGTTTTGAGATCCAGTAGTTGCACTCCATGCTAGAGTTCCCAGCTACTGCTATAGTGAATCCCTCGAACTTCTTGGTCTGAATACCTCTCTTGGCTACCCAAGTGGAGTTAATGAAATTGTGGGTGGCTCCCCCATCAATCAGTACTCCTACTCTGTGACCCTTCACTACTCCCCTGACCTTGAGAGTATGGAATCTTGGTACTCCAGACAATGTAGCAATGACTCCCTCTGGTGTATCACCTTGGTGTGATTCCTCTTCTGTGGCCTCTTGCTCATCGTTGTCCTCATCACTGTCTGAGTACACCTCAATGTAGTGTGCCTTCACCTTCCCAGTGCACTTGTGTCCTGGTACCCATGGTTCCTGGCAAGTGAAGCACAGCTTCTTCCTTCTCAAATATTTACTGGTGTCCTCATCTAACCAGGATTTCTTGGGCACATCCTGCTGGAAAGGTTTCTTGTCCTTGTCCCTAACAGGAAAATTGGTTTTCAGAGGGAATTTGTTTTTAGGGACTGAATCCTGAAGATCCCTTTCCCGGCTAATAGCATCTTGCAGAGTGAGGGGTTTGTAGGCTTTCACCCATTCCCGTAGTGGCTCTATGAGGGCCTCAGTGAGTAACATAGTCAATCTGCTCTCTGACACATCTGTTACCATAATGGCTAGCCTCTGAAATTCTGAAATGAAAGATTCTGTGCTACCAGTCTACTTGAGTTGAGCCAACTCCCTGAAATGGATCTCTGGATCTTTCCTGTCAAACCTCTCCATGAGTTTCTGAGTGAACTCACCGTAAGAATGTATGGTGTTGTGACCTAATGTCACCAATCCATGGTACCACCATTCATGAGCTTCTCCGTCCAGGTGAAGTGTAGCCAACTTAATGGCATCTGTCTCTGTCATGGGGTTGAGTTGGAAATAGGTATCCAACTTTTGGACCCATGTTCTTGCTGATCCTCTGCGAGTCCCATCAAAGTTTGGGATGGTTAACCTGCCCAAGGTCTTCTGCAGCTCATAGTTGTGATTGAAACCCTTGTTGAAATTCCTGGGCCTGTTCCTACTCTTCATGTTGCAGAAGTCTGAAAAAGACATCGCAGCATGAAACTCATCCCCTAAGTCTCTGTACTGCTGCAAATAAGCCCCAAAAGGCTCATTGGGTTCTACCTACATGACCGGGCCCCCTACTGTATCTGCCAAGAAGTGAGGCATGGTAGGCCTGATAGTAGGTCTGATGTATATGTGCGGAGTGTTTTGGATGTTGGTGTATACCATATTTCCACTGCTGCTTGAAGATCCCCACTCTACAAGTGAGGGAGGTCTACTGTTGATACCTGGTTCCGGTTTCGATGACAGTCTATTGATTGCATTGAGGACTTCTTTTTGTCCTTTGGCTAAGTCTTGCAATGCAGATACCAAGCTGCAAAACTCCATCTGATCCTCCTCTTATCCCGTTCCTTTTCCCCTATCCGAATGTATACATGTCTGTTCCATGTCTGAATTGGTATCTTCTAGTTGGAGATCTTCAAATTCTTCTGTGTATCTACTCTTCCTCCTCCTATAGGTTACAAAAGGATCTCCTTCTGTATTCATCTATTTTTCATCTCTTAAGCCCACAGCTGGGCAAGAAAATAGCTCTGATACCACTGTAATATCCCAAATCCCGATATTTTCTATTTCTATACAAATATGCTGATACAACAGGGCATGCAAACTGCCAAGCAAAAATCCCTATTTTATAGGAAAAATTAGGGTTAGGGTTTGTGAGATAGAATGAACACTTACCACTGATAAGCCTGCTAAACTGCTCCGGAGAAGGTATGCAAGCACCGGATACTGGATCGAAAATAGGTGGATCTTCTCTGCTCCAGGTGAACCCCAGCAACAAGACGCCCCAATTAGAAAAGGGTGACGCCCTCAAGGAAGGAGGTGTCTGATGGAACTGCGAATTTTCCAGGTCGATAGGTTTTTTTAGTGCCAGAGAGAATGCCTGATGCATGCGGAGGTTCTGAGACCTCTAGGCAGGGTAACGAATTGCTTCAAAGAGGCAGCTACTCACGCCCTAGAACCTCGAAACTGCTAATAATTGCTTCAGATGAACCCTGATGGATTTGATAATCACTGGGTATCGGAGTATGAAGCTGATGATGAGAATGGTGTCTGAGTTTCGGAAGGAAACTGAGATCTAGAGGCCCAACAGCTGATTAGGGCTTTCTGGCTAAAAACCCCCTCTTACGGCTGCACACGTGTCCCTGCAACGATCTATACCACGTACTAGATAACTGATGAATGAATAAAGAACAAGTGGTAAACCTATATGGCTTACCCGGAATAAGACTAGGATAGATGTTTCACTGCCAAAATCCTGTTAGCTGAAGACTCCGTCTCCAACCCCAACTGCTGTGTTGCACGCTGTGTTGCTATCCAAGAGCTCCCAAAACAATCATAATCCAAAAGTGAAGTCTCCTTTCGCTTTATCCTCTATTTATAAAGTTCAACTGCGCAAAACCTAATCTTTGACCTAATTAGGTCACTTTATCTTCTAATTTGTTGTTGACTTGCATGCATGCGGATGGAGACTTAAAGAGTGCATGCATAGTTAAATAATGCTAGGATGGCATGCACGAAGGTGGCCTTTGGCCCTGGTGGTCCTTCTCGACCAAATGATGATGCCCTAGATCTTCTATGGATGGCATCAGTTCTTAGCTGATTCCCTAGCTGTCAGTAACCGCTCGAACCCACATGAATCACATAGGTTAGCGGTTTTGGGGCCTTAAGGCCTAATTGGAAGGGGACATTACACAATTTCATATGAATGATGAATCATTGAATTTAGAAATTCAAATAATAAATATGCAATGTGCATGTATGGTGTGATAGTGACATGTTTTATTTTAAGTTTAAATTTATTATATAAAAATTTAATATATCTATATATATATATATATATATATGATCCATGAGCTACCCAAGTACTCTCTTCAAAAAGTGGCATACCCGTACCCGTACCCACATTTTCTGTAACTTAAGAAAAATGTAATCTTAGATTGTAAGTCAAATTATTAAGATGATGAACAAGTAATTAAATTTGAGCTTATGAATGTATACCATGAAGAAAATATGTCTAATAAAGATAGGATGCATTTCGTCCGAGTTGATAATGATTGATGAACTATGGAATATATGTTGTTGCCCACTTGGACATGTAAATCAAATGGATGACCATAAAGGAGGTGAAAAGAATTTAGCAATGGAAGTTCATAATGATCTCATTCGTGTAGTGGATGGGTACTTTGAAGAGGTGCCAAAGCAGTGAACAACCAATTGTCAACTTCTTGTTATGCAAGATATTCTTGTAGAGGAAGTTGTTGAACATATTTCATTCTTGTAGTGGATGACTACTCTGAATGCAGTCAACAACCAATTGTCAACTTGTTTTTATGCAAGATATTCTTGTAGAGGAAGTTGCTGAACATATTTCTATTAGATGGAGTCATGAGGAGGTCATGTATTATCAGTTTTTTACAAGTTTGGAGGAGATGGGTTAAGAAATAAACACTTTCTTTTAAGGCAATGAAAATGATATGTTCTTCAGGGTCATAGAGGAAGAATACAATTCTAATGTTGATAGATGTGATATTGGCTAAAGCATTGAATACTACCTTGAGAATAAAATCCCATAAGAGTAGTGTACAAAAACTTTGAGGAAGATGAAAATGATTGAAAGAAGATGTTGATGCAGACCTTACTTTAGATGAGTGGAAATTTGTAAGCAGGATGTATGAGTCATTAAGTATCCTAGAATTAAAAGAGAGAGGGGACATGCCTATAGCTCTAGCCCATGTTGAATCTCTCAATGAAGCTACAGATGAAGAAAGATGCACTTTTGAGGGAGGCCTATAAGCTGAGGAAGTTGTTGAAGATGCACAAAAACATGTTTGTGTTTGCGATTGTTTTGGTAATGATGTTTCCTTACCATTATTGGAGTTTATATGGAACAATACTCAAATCGAGTGTTGATGTTGTTAAGTAACAAGAATCAAGTTGAAAGGAAAGAACTTGGATTTAATAATGAACTCAATATTATTGAGAAATGGATTTTATAGACTGGGTATGATTAAGAAGTTGTACAAGAGTAATCTGAAAAAGATAGGGACAACATTGGATGTATGGAAAAAAAATTGCACTCTAAAGCAGTGCATGAACAAGACTTGTTTAAAATAAATGACGATGAGGTAAATGGCACTGCTGAAGCTATAGGTGCAAAATTGCAGAAATTGGCCCAAGGAGTTCAAGGTATTTTGAGTTTTGAGCATGAAGAAAATATTTTGAATGATGTTGAAAGTTGTTGGTTCAAGGAATACACAAAAACATGAAGACAAATCCAAGAGTGAAAATGAAGAATCTTTTGTGTACCTGGTACCAGGTATTGCATCGTAGGAAGAGGAAGAAACCAAAATGTTAATGAATTTTTTTATCTAAAATGTCGTATTTTTGTTGACTGTGTAAAAGAAGGAGAAGGAGAAATCACTCAGCAACACCGAGTAATAAAAAATTTGCAGAAAGAGTCACCATGGAAGGAGAAGTTCTTGCAATGATAATTAAAGGGGAGAATGTAGGGAGTAATTATTTCACCAACACCTTGTATCAGATAGTTCAGTCAAGATAACACAAATTGAATATGTTTGCAGAAATTAGGGGCTTAAGGTTTACTCACTCATACCAGAGCGATCATGGAGGCGAGGCAGCCCATATTTGTATTGAAGAAGTTTTGTAGGTTGGTTTAATGGCGTCGCTTAGTCCAAATCAATATTAAAGTTTGCATATATCATATTGATTCCCATTAATGTATGAGACCCCGTGCATTGGAGTTGCGTGAAAGGGCCCGATAACTATGGTCTGATGCAGAATCGTGATAGGGACACATAGGAGTTTCGTGTCCGAGCATCCGGGTTTTGTAATAGTTGTCCATCTGAATAAATAGGTGTTAAAATTGGTGGACAGGTGAGTTCTTGTGTATTTGAGGGAAACAAATGTCAATATCCTGGGAACGGATTAGATGAATTCTCGCTTGGAAGATCAATCAACGCTTTCTTCGAAATCTTTCTCATAATATAGAAAATTCCGTTGTGTGAAAGTATGCATTGAGCTTTAAATGGAACCAGACAGACTAGAGAATAATAGAGAATAAAGTCGAGAAAAATAATATTGTTACTAATTTCGTTGTGTGAAAGTATGCATTGAGCTGTAAATAGTATAGAACCAGACAGTCTGGAGAATAATAAAGAATAAAGTGGAGAAAAATAGTATTTTTACTAATGCGGTGAGGAGAAAGTGGACAATATTAAATGAAAAAACCATGGAGAAAATATCGAAAACAGTTATTGATATCTGAAGAATAATCTATTATTCTAATTGGGTCCTTAATATCTTAATAATAATCGATTATAAGTTCCTCGGTACTTCATTCTGTATCACTGAAACATAAAGAGATCTTGAAAGAACGTCAAATCATAGGAAGAAATCTGTTGATTTGATTATGAACATGGGATATTCTTTCAGTGATAGTTATCGTTCAATCTGTGATGAATTTGAGTACGGAGAAACCTCTCAAAAGAAGAGACCGGTTGTATCTTCGGGCAGGCACAGAAGGCATCTCCAGGGTGGGGTCGTTGCCAAATTAAAGGCTCGTGTGTACAGAGGTTTTTCAATCGACGACGGTGATCGCTTCAAGTTGGGATGTTGCAGAAAAATAAGTAGCAGTAGCAGGCATCATCTGTTGTGCAAGCTCAAGGCAGCGTTCAGAAGAATCAAAATGCCAAGGATATCATCATCATCCATGAGATCCGAATATGATACTTTAAGCCATGCTCTCAGCTTTGATCACGCTAGCTCTCAAGCTGATCCACGTGAGCCAGACCATGGCTGTTCTTAATCTCTTGAGTTGAAGCCTGTAAACTATGAACTCCCTTCTATGGTTTAATTTGTGTTCAGTGTCCTAATGGCGTTTATCTTTCTGTATTCTATTCAGTTTCATTGGGTTCAAGTTGACTGGCTGCGGTTCGAGCATTGTCAATGTTAAATAAAAATGTGGGAATTATGAAATTTGTTTGTTACAAGAGATGAGTTGTGAGTTGTAGGTTTATTTTTATATATTTTAGAATTTGTGGTGGATTAGTATTGATCCCTTAAATTCAGTACATGTGATGTCCTTCTCCTAAGCTAAATCCAGTACATGTGATGTCTTTCTGGGGAGCTAGGGGAAGTACATCTCAGGTTCACCAATTAGTAGGTATGAGAGGATTAATGTCAAACGTAAGGACAAATAATTGATCTACCCATTGGAAGGAATTTACGGGAAGGGCTCTCTTTAAAGGAATATATTATTTCTTGTTATGGGGAAAAATGATACCAGTGTACTCTCCAAATTGATTGGATGACAATCATTACAAATTCAAAATAAATAATTATAAAAAATATATATGAATTATAAAAATGCTTGGTAACTAAGTCATCAATAATTCATAGTTGATATATATAGCTCATAATTGATGTATGAATAATTATCAGTAATTTATTAAATAGTTATGGAATTATCACAGCCACAAGTAAAGTGGCCTGTGAATGTAGATAAGCACAACAACCACTTAGTTTTGTGAAGATAGTTGGCCTCAAACAAAGGCTAAAATATATAATTTTATATATATTATTCATACCAACTTGTTAGAGTTACAAAACAAAATAAATATTATTTAATAAACTAAAAAACTCATATGAAAAAAGAAAAACAAATTGTTTAACTGAAGCTTATTTAAATCTTAAACAAGATGCATTTAAGCTAAACAAGATACAACCGCCATGAAATGAATCCTTGATGTACACTTGTTAAACTTAGGCTAATCTTGTTGATTTACTCAAACAAATGCAAAATTGAGATAATAAGGTTAATCTTTTTTATTTGCTTTAAACGAGTGCAAAATCTAAGATATTATCTATTGTCAACATAATTAATATATAAAGTATTAAAAACTCATATATATGACAAAATTTTCATTAGATTTTGTTTTTAAAACCTTGTGTTTTGAAAAATAAAAACTTTTACAAATAAGCCCTTTGAAAAATAAAAGCTTTTGTATTTTGAAAAATAAATCTTTTTACAAATAAGCCGGAGTAATTCCCAACACTATACTTTCAGAAACACTATTACATTTGACCTTTGAAATATTTTTTTTGCAATCCAAACTCGTTGCCTTCAATAAGTTCTTGCACATCCAAATTCGTTGCCTTTAATAAGTTCCCTTCAAAATGGTATTAGAGCAATACCAATAATGTTTCTCTAGCCTCCACCACCACATATGTTGAGTGATTATCCAACCAACAAGGCTAAAAGGAGAGTTGTGTTCTCCATTAGGTTGAGTTGTGTTCTCCATTAGGTTTAACGGGGAGGAATTCCGGGGAGGAATTCCCTATAGCAGCATAAGTCTATTGAAAGAAAGATGGATCATAAAAGCATGCTCAAGCAAATCGAAAGGAATGGCACAAGAGTTATAGCAGGGGTATATGGGAATCTAAGTTATGATGAAGTTAAAGGTTACGATTAAAGTTAATGGGTATAACATCGATTTAGGATCAATAATATGGATTTTAGAGTAGTATACTAGAATGGAATGGAGATGTTTCTTCATTGTGAAGGTTTATGGAATTTGTTTTTCATTGATATGATTACTTTATGATGAACAAGTTATGCCTTTTTTTATATTTCATCCAACAAGCCTTGGATGACACTATTTTTTTTTATGTAGTTGTTGAATCAAACACATTAAAGAAGTGTGGGAAAATTTAAAGATGGAGTTAGATGTGAGGGAAAGTGACGTTAACCAGCCTAGATCCAAATCCTAGGCTCTATCAAGCGCCGAGAGGGATCAAATCTCCCGAGGTGCAAACCTCTTCTCGAGGGATCAAATCTCCCGAGGTG